>WEIU01014826.1:0-15021 GCA_013389925.1 Aegithalos caudatus
AGCCCTATTTCATGTTTTAGGCATTTTTCCTCTTCTGGATAATTGCTGTCTAAATATATTTTTCTGTCACTGCTTTGAGAGCATCTGCACCATAATAGCATACAAACACACAAACTGGATTATGAGAGAGTTAATATTTTATCATTGAGTGCTCTGGGTGCCTATGACAGCAGTGTGAGAAGCTAATTTAAGAAGCCTGTGAGTGTTTTGCTGATAGGATTGTACTCATGACACCTGCTTCTTGCATAAAGTAAGATTTTTCTTCTGGTTGTTTGGATGAAGGTGCTTGCTTTTATTATCTATTTATTTTTGAGATTTGACTCTCCTAAGAAAAATATCTTCTTTGGCATAGGAAAGATTGTTGTAAGGAAAGAGGGTCTATAATTTTTCTGCACTTTTGTTTAGCTTCTGTGGTTCTAATGAGTTATTAGAATGAAGTTGTAATGACAGTAGCCACACAATATGTTGGTTTTGGTTCTGGAATATCTAGTTGCAGTTACCCAAAGCTGCTAGTGAAGACAATATGCTTGTCATCAAAAATAGATTTTTGTCAGTAGACTCAGTTCCAAGAATTACAAGTAGTTGTCTTAGTAGTTACTCAAAACTTTCGAATTTCTTGTCCTCTGACTTCATTGTATTGTAACTATGATTTCCACAAACCTAACTGCAAGAAGAAATTGTATAGAGATGGTCCCAGACAAGAGAGAATGGTACAACCTGTTTTTCTGGAATGCAGGAAAGGGGGTTGTGTTTGGTTTTGTTTATTTTGGTTTTGTTTTGCTGTTGTTTATTTTCTTGTTTGGTTGGGGTTTTTTTTTAAGGGGAAGGGGTGGTGGAGGCTGATTTTGTGCTACTATTTATTTTCATGGTTAGTTCAGCTTCTACTGATCCTATGTTTTAACTTCAGCTCCTTCTGCCTTAAATAAAAGATTTCACCTTGCCATCTGAATACCACTCCAGGGTCTTTCCCCAGGCCTACTCTTCCCCCATCCCCAAAAAAAGAAAAAGCACTGTAAAAAGACTGTCTCTGGATTTGGAGATGTGCTATTTTTCCCCCTACCATGATTTTAGAAAATTTATTAAAATAATTTGCAAAAGGCAAATCATAGCATTTTTCTTAGTCTAAGAATAATATTGAGTGGATTTTGCGCTTATTATTCTAGCATTTCAACTTCTAAGGCATACTTCTCATTATCATACTAGGGCATGTTACAGAGTTCAGTGACCAGAAGCATCAAGAAGTAATTAAAAAAATCTCAAATGATCTCTAATTAAAAACAGTTCCAGGCAGAATGAATTAAACAGCCTTAAAGTTGCTTACTGCATCCATCTTCCTGATGTCTGAAGGAGCTGAGTTGCAGAGGTGAATCATATAATGGTAAAAAGCCCTTGCAGCCGGTAAATTCAGAAATGGAGTAGACAATAAACTGAAATTACAGAATAAGCGAGAGTGGTAAATTATATCATCAAATTTCTTGACTTGGCAAGAAACATAGAGAAAAAAAAAAGAGTTTTATTGGCTATCAGAGCCATAAGAGCTGTAGATATTTTGTGGCAGATGAGGTGGTATAGTGACATCAATCAGTTCCTTGAGTGGAAGCCAATGGAAGGCATTCAAAGGGGGGTTAATACACTGATATGATAGCTTAGATTGATATCTGATCAAGCCACGTTGTTGAATGACATCTTCATATAACTTTCAGTCTTTCTGCTGGTTAATCTGTTGAACTCTCTTCCTTTCATCCCATTTCACTTCCCTGTTCTTTCTTGTTTCTTCACCATTCCCAAAGTAAGTCTCAAATATGTATCTTTTAAGTATATACGCTTTATGAAAGGCTACCAATCAAAATTCTCATCCATTTCTACAGCAACATTTTGTGTCTGTAAAAACTACTGATAGATATATATAAGTGGAAACCCAGTTCAGAGTCATAAATGTAAAATCTCCAATGTAGAATTTAGTGACAATTACAAAAAAGAATCAAACCTAGCTTGCTTGGCCAAATTAATGGCCACTAAGTTAATAGTTAGGAAAAGCAGTGACTTTGCTGTCTGCAGAGTTTGGTAAGCAGTAGTTCATAACAATACTAGTGCTTATATCTGCATAAATTATGTATGTGCAAAGAAGAGTATCTGATACTCACCATTTCCTGCTCTTCAGAAAAGAATATTTAATTATTAAAAAAAAAGTTACTAATTTTCCTGAGATGTATGGACAAATTACACATTACAGTTACTGAACATAATATGTCTCATATTCTAAACATTATTAATTTGTTAGTTATTATGTAGATAAAATAAATGGGTTAAATTTTAAATAGATAGAAACTAATAATAAAATATGTTTAATTCCCTGAATGACTCACTATGATGAAATAATTCTGCTCTAAGTCCAAGAATGGCCATCTATGACTTGATACAATGCAGAATATGAATTGTATTATTGTTTTAATGTTTTACTTATATCATTCTTTAGTGAACACTTTTAGGATGCTGCTGTTTAACTAATTGCTGTAGCAAGTGCCCTGTTACTTAAACACTATGGCTGAGAGCATTATGCAGACTTCAGGAGCCTGGGGACAAAAAGTAAGTCTAGCAGCAGAACCCACTGCACTGAAGATATATAAATTAAAAAGATTAGAACTGACTGCTCTGGGCAGTGTAGAGTAATGATTTTTAGGCCAACACAAGATTCCAGATGCTCCAGGAAAATCCCATGATGAGCAATGTCAACTGATGTCAAATGCTACTGAAAGATCTAAGATAATAAATGTAGCAATGCCAGTTGGTATTGAAAGCAGGTGGTTAGTCATGTTCCACAGGGCAATCTCTATGCTGTGAAAAATCCTAAAATCTGAAGGAAATATGTGCTTAAGAAACCCAAACCAACAATCAAAGTATTATTTTTCTCTAAATGCTCCTAAAATTGGAATTTTTTTTTCTAGTGTTAAAGGAAAAAAAATAACCTTAAATGGAAATATTTATAGCACCATAAAAATATATATTAAATTATAAACCAACACTTTATACATAGCAAATTTTCATGATATAAAAATCTGTCCTCCCACTAATAAGCATTATATGCCCTAGTGAGTGCATCAGGTTTGGTGATTTTTCAGAGGAAGAATTATCATTGAGAAGGTGTTATGGAATATGTGACTAAGGAGAACTGGTTGTAAAACAGGTGCAGACAGAAGCATTTAAGAAGACTGAAGTTTAAATTAGAATTTCTGGTTATGTTGTATGCATTATATGAAGTGACAGAAACATGTCTGGAGTAGCTTGAGTAGATTCAACATAGGTCTACTGTTTATTTTGATTAACAAAAAAAAGGAAATGCAGACTAGATGCCAACCCTCATTAGCTAACTTTGCATAGGGGAAACCAGGCAGATAAAGCTGACTTTGAAAGATTGTGCTTATCATGTATCATCAAACTAGAGATAAAAAATAGCTAAGCAAGAGTCAACCAAAATACAAATTTTGGTGTAAAGCAGAGTGAACCAAAGCAATAGATATAGGGAGAAAAGGCACAATCTAACATTTTTCTTTATGGACATAAGGCAAAATGGGCTGATAGGATTTGATTTGCTCTTGAGGAGAATATCTCAGGATTCCATTACAGCCTGGTGTTTTGGTTTTCCTTTTTAATTGGCAGGGGATTTGTTACTGGGCTTTGAGCTTATATGTTATGATGTAACTAGACATTAAGGAGCAGAGAATATTATTTCTTTCTTATTCATTTTAAGTGACTTACTAGATATAAGACAACTGAACTGTGAGCATGGTGTTCAGGAATGACTGGTGCAGGTATAGCAACTTTTGCTAGGATATAGTCAGACCTTGAAGACTGATGGTGCAGCTAACCAGTTAGACCACTGCATTTCACCTTTTTTACAGAGATCCAGGCATTATATTCTTTACACATTGTTCAGTGGGAAACTCACTGGTAATAAAATTCTGTGGGAAAGTTTTATGACTCTTAGTCATTGGCCCTGGGTCATATCTAATGAGCATGAAAAACAGTTTCTCCTATATACTCTAATATTTTTCCAACATAAGTCTTAAAGTTCTTTTTGTATATAAATGTATTTAGATCAGATAATCTAAATATCCAAAGTATTTTCAGTGGATGAAAAAAAAAAAAAAAAAGATTTTTTTCTCACCCTGACAATTTGCATCAATCTGTGAGTGAATTTGCTTACCCTACCCAGGATCTGGCTTCTTTAAGAAGGTTCTATAAACTAATCTGCTACATTTTTAGATTGGTTATATTTTGGTTATCTCTCAAATACCACTTTATTAGACAGTTTTGCCTAATTACTTTTCTGTAATCAGGAACTGCTGGCTAAGAAAAAAGAATTGTCATATCTTGAGATATGGTATCCTGGGAGGTCCATATCATTCTTATAGGATTATATTAAGAGTGGATTAATTGAATGAGTCCCTATTCTTATTACAATCTCTCCTTATTAGAATGGATTAATTTATCACATTTTCTCTCCTCTTCACAGTCTTTGGCATAAGAATGAATTATCACACTTTTCATTGGTGTTTTTCAAACTGGATGATGGTTTCCTTGCTTTTCAGTCTGTTCAGAAAAGAGAGGAACATTAGTAGCTTATTGTAATGAATTTGTATGTTGGAAGATGGAGGAATGGGGTGGTGTTCTGTTTTACAAAGGACTGCAGTGAGAACTCTGTGCTCCAGAAGATAATGAATACCTGGCAGACTTCTGTCAGTGGAATTCAAGGAAAGACATAGAGAGGAGGGTAATTGAATGCAGCCTCCTTGTATGTAGTCCATTTTTACTGTGGTTGACTTCTTTACAGTCATATTCTTAATTTTGGTTAAAGGAAAATAGCTGAGATGTGTAACTACTGTTGTCTGCTGACTGCTGTCTTTCAAAATCATCATACCTACAGTAGCATATTTCTTTGGATCTGTCAGCTTTCAAGTCCATGCACACTATAGCAAGTGTGCTATGCTAAGGTGTCTACTCATGAAGTTATTTTTTGATATTGCAAAACTTAATTTTCCTTCTGAAATGAAGATGCCATGGTGAGAGAGCACCTTGCACATAAAGTATATTTATTCTGCATTTTAAAGTGCAGATCAAGTATGACCTTCATAGTGCCAGCACTGTCGTATTTTTAGGGAAAAGCACTGAGCTTTGTGATAGAATCACAGCATCATTAAAGTTGGAAAATGCCTCTAAGATCATTGAGTCCAACTATTAACATAACATTGCCAGGTCTACCACTTAAACCATGCCCCTAAGCACCATATCTACACAGTTTTTGAACACTTCTAGGGGTGGTGATTCCACCACTCCCCTGGGCAACTTATTCCAATCACTGACAAACCTTTCAGTAGAGAATTTTTTTCTAATACCTAATCTAAACTTCCCCTGGCACAACTTGAGGATGATTCCTCTTGTCCTATTACGTGGTACCTGGGAGAAGAGACTAACCTCCACCTGTCTACTACCTCCTTTCAGATATCTGTAGAGAATGATAAGGTCTCTTCCAGGCTAAAATAACCTCAGCATCCTCAGCTGATCCTCATAGAACTTGTGCTCCAGAGTCTTCACCCTTTTAATTGTCCTTCTCTGGACACATTCCAGCACCTCTCTTTTCATGAGGGGCCCAAAACTGGACATAGGAGTAGAAGCGCAACCTCACCAGTGCTGAGTACAGGAGCCAACCACTGCCCTGGTCCTGCTGCCCACACTATTGCTGATACAGGCCAGGATACCTTTGGCCTTCTTGGCCACTTGGGCACACCCTGGCTCATGTTCAGCAGGCTGTCAACCAGCACCCCCAGGTCCTTTTGTGCCTGGCAGCTTTCCAGCCACTCTTCCCCAGTCTGTAGCATTCCATACTGCTGTTGTCACCCAAGAGCAGGATAGGGCACTTGCTATATGGATACTCATACCCTTGGCCTGTTTGATGTTCAGCCCATCAATTCAGCCTGTCCAGATCCATCTGAGAGCCTTCCAACCCTCCAACAGATCGACAGTCCTGCCCAAAGTGGTCTCATCTACTTGGTGAGTGTGCACTCATCTCCTTATCCAGATCAAAGATATTAAGCAGAACTAGTCACAGCGCTGAACTCTGAACACTTGTGACTGATCACCAACTAATTTAACTCCATTCACTATTGCTCTCTAGAGCCAGCCATCCAGCCAGATTTTAACCTAGTGAACCTTGCACCCATCCAAGCCACGAGCAGACAATTTCTTCAGGAGAATGATGCTGAAGACAGTGTCAAAGGCTTTACTAAAGTTCAGGCAGAAAATATCTGCAACCTTTCCCTCAGCCATTGAGCAAGTCACCCTCTCATATAAGGAGATCAGGTTGGTGGAGCAGGACCTGCCTTTCACAAACCCATGCTGGCTAGGTTGTGCTGCACATGCTGTGATCAGGATGATCTACTCCATAACCTTCCTTGGTACCAAGGTCATGCTGACAGGCTTGTAGTTCCCAGGAGGTGCCTCGGTAAGGCACTTACAGGTCTTGCTGGAGCTTCAAGGAGATCAGGAAATGCAAAGTTATAGCTACATCTGACTACTTTCTTTAATACAAATTCTGATATGCATTGTGATTTGACACTGAAGAATCAGGCCAAGCAGACTCCCTCCCATAAGGGCTAAACACCTTAAAGTTTGTGAAGAAAGCTTCAGAATTTGTTCTGTGACCCCAGAGAAACCTTTTAAAATATGGGTCACAGAATACAACAGGTATGCTTCTACGCCTGTGCTCTGGGAAACATAGCTACAACTGTTAGGGTAAACTGCACAGCCTAGAAACATGAGGAAGATGTTATTACCATCCTGTTTGATGGTATTAATATGTAAATAGTATTTGATTTAATGTGTTTTTTCCTCTAATATGAATTAGGATGAGGATCATACTTATCTTGAATGGCTCAATCACTGCAACTCCAGCAGAATGAGTGTAGTCTGGGCACTGCTAAGGCACTAAAGACTCACTAAGATGTAGATCTGTATTCTGTATTCCAGTTTAGGCATACAGGGATTCCTACTCCAAACTGGGTTGCGTGGGTAATTTTCTCTGCTATTTCCTCTTACATTATTCAGTGTATTTTATGTGCTGTAGAGGTGGTCACATCTCATGTACAGCCATGCACAATCACATATATTATATTTCATTTGTATACAAAGCAATAGAGGAAGAATAATTTCCTTCTTATTTCACCTAGTTATTAGTTTGTACTCTAAACATGAGGAGTAGTGACCTTTGTAATTTATTTATTCTTACCAAGCTATTTCTTTAGTAATATCTTATAAGGCTGAGTCAGTTATGGCAATTATATGGTGCATAAAATCTGTTCTCCTTTATACATATGAAATTTACTTTGTTTTAATATCATAGAACCTCTCTATGCTTGTATTACAAAGCCATATGAATAAAAATGGTCTTCAGAATACAATTACAGGCATACTGTAGACATTGTCTAGGTTCAGTGCCTTCCATACAAACAAAAAATTGGTAAGTTTTCAAATGACTTTTAAGGAAACCTTCCAGGTGTTTTTTTTCTTTTCTTTTTTGGCTGTCAAAATTATCCTCTTTTTGTTATACTTTCTATCTCAATTTTAACTCTATTATTTTCAATGAGATGGCAGTCAAAGGAGGTGATTATCCTGCTCTGCTCTTCACTGGCCTCACTTTGAGCCAGTTTTTGGCACCACAATAGAAAAAAAAAGACGTTAAGCAATCAGGGAGCATCCAAAGGAAGGCAACAGGGATGATGAAGAGCCTTGAGGGGAAGCTGTATGAGGAGAGGCTGAGGTCATTTGGTCTGTTCAGCCCGGGGGAAACTGAGGGGAGACCTCATTGCAGTCACAACTTTGTGAGCTGAAGAGGAGGGGCAGGCACTGATCTTTTCACTGTAATGACAAGATTCAAAGAAATGGCATGAAGCTGAGTCTGGGGAAGGTTAGGTTGGATATTAGAAAAAGGTTCTTTACCCAGAGGGTGGCTGGGCACAGGAACAGGCAGCCCAGGGAAGTGGTCACAGCAACTCTTGTATACTTCAAGAAAGGTTTAGACAGTACTCTCAGGCACATGGTGTGATCCTTGGGGTGTTCTGCAGAGGGCCAGGAATTGGATTCAGGGATCCTGATGAGTCCCTTCCAATTCAGCATATTCTATGATATTAAGAATTAGCCTTGCGTAATATTGCCCTCCTGACAACACAGTCCTGGATGTTTGACTGAGGATCTCCCTACTAGCCTGGTGCTAAGGAGCTCATTAGGCCCTATGATGCCTAAATTCCTTAATGATTTCTTCAACTTTTTTGCAATATTTAGAGTGGGAAAGCTTAGAAACTAGCCATTACATCTAAGTATATTGACTGCTTAATTATGTTCACACAATAAAGGGCTGATATGAATTATGGTTCTGGTGCCATAAAAATGTTCATTATTTCCTGTTAAGGGCTTTCAAGTGACATAATTTCCGGATCTTGGCCCAGAAGTTTGGAGCTGTAGATGCAATGGCTGTGCCTCCAATGACACTTCACTAATTGTGTTGGCATGTGACATTAATTACATTCTGTCCAGGAATTCTCTTCTCCTGATTGAAGTGCGCTTTGTGTGTGTGGAGTATGTTGTTACATGCCCTGTCTGGCAGAACGATATGGGCTCTTAACTGTGTGTCCTTTAAACTTGAATAGTTTCTCTGAGATGAAGAGGTGTAGTTTTGTGCTAACTGAAGCAGATAGAGTTTATTTTTACCATTTAATTTTTCTTTTGAAGTGACTCTTGTGGTACAGAGGTACAATTAGGTGGAAACAAGAATGGTTCTTTTCCATTCTTTCTCTTTTTATATCAATTTTAACAAAAAGATATTGAAACTTGAGACTCCATGAACCAATCATTTTTCAACCAATCATTGGAATCATTACTGCAATGAGGAACAAAGGTGAAAAAGTAACTTGTATGTCCCTTAAAAAACACTTATTTTATATAGTGACTGATTCTAGAAAAGCATGCAGTATGTTTCTCAGAACTAGAAACTGTCCCATCAGTTGTTCCAGTTTCAACACTTTCACTTGGAAGCCTATCTTTCAGCGAGATCCCAGGATCTGTCAATAATATCTGTATGGAAATGATGAATGATTTCAGTTTGCCAGCTGTTCAGAAACTGTCTGACCAAGCAGACAAAATTAACACTCCTGTTGCAGATTAATGTTTAGCTGAGGTTATGGACCCTTAGGAAGAGGAGGAACCTGTGTCTCCTGTGATTTGAACTCTCTGCTTTTTATCATTATTCTATGGTTTTGATCTGTTTAGTTGAAACAAATAACACAGTGCTGTTTGCATCTATTGACCTTAATCTACAAATCAAGCTACTATTAGCAGACGTCTGCATGATGGTGTACCAATTAAAATTAGGAGAGTAAATTCCAGTTTGCACACAAACAACAATTTGCATAGCTCTTCAAAGAGAGGAACTCAGATGTTTTAGGAATACAGTGCCATTAAACCTTGAGGCAACTGGGAAAGTATCATAAAGGGTTGAAAGGCAATAGCAGATTCAACTTTATTTCTCTGTAGTAAATGTAGATGGATGCTGCAACTTTAGCTATATACCAGATACCTGTGATTTCTCCAAAGCTAGCCAACTATTGATATGATTATTTTGCTTTCAGCTATGGTGTTCGGAGAACGGAGATGTATGCGATCATTACAGCAATTGGAAAGCAGACAAAGATGAGAAACAAATGTTTGCAGCTCCTGAATTAAAGCATGATTAAATAGTAGTTTACCAAAGCAAAGAAAAACAACCCAAAATCCCTGTTAGTATTTGCTCCAGCTCACAAAGAAGGCAAGGGAAACAAACATGAGTTAAAATATGAAGTCAAAAATTTGCCTTAAAGAATCTATAATGATAGGATTGTACAAGGTTCTTACCTGGCAGAGTACTGAAGCCTTTCTCTAAGCAAGGGTCAAGAAACCTTTTGTTCACTCTGGCAGCCAGTAGACCTATATATGGTACTTTTTGTTACTACAGTTATTTACAGGTGTTCCTACAGCTCCACTGGGATCTTTGAAAATTGTCATCAGTTCTGTGGGATTGTCAGAGTTCACGTATGATTCCCTTCCAGTGACATTCCTAGAATATTTATTCTTTTAACCTGCTGAGAAAATTTTCAGCACAACTCCTGTGACAGCACTAATAAAAATTCATGGGGGATGAGCTGTTGCACAAATAGGCATTTTACTGGGCAGTGTCTCCAACCATTGAACTGGGCTTAAGTGAGAATTCCTAAGTGGTTCACATCTATTTTTTAGTTATGAATTTTCTGTCTTTTTGAACTTCAAGCTTTTGGGCTGTTAGCATGTATGGAGAGTCTAAATCAATGAACTCCACCCCACAGCTATCTAGGCACTGTTACAGTGTAGAGTCTGTTATTTGCTGGGTTTTGTGATTTTTCTTTCTTCCTTTTTTTTTTTTTTTTCACGTTGTTATATCAGGGTCAAATTTATTGTGAGGATGAAGTCCAACATTTAATAAGGATTGTGTTTTTACATCAGGAATTTTCAAACAGTTCTCAAGTGAAATCTAAATTACGTGTTACTATCTGTGAATATCCAGTGCAGCAGACATATTTTCCTTCCCTTGACTCTGTGATGACCATGATCTATTCATAATTTGGAGTCTACAGAAAAACAGTGAAGCTGTGATCTTATTTCAGGCCTGTGAATCACTACCTTGGAATCTTTTTCTAGGGGAAGGAGACCCTAGAGCTATTTGTTTCTCTTTACCTCAATCCTCTCATCTGTGAAACAGTAATAATACTTGCTGTGTGATTGGAAGGTCTGCCTCATTAGTGTCAATGACTGCCGAAAAAAAAAATGGTGTACAAATGTTGCAGTTTATTATTTTAGAGATTACATGTAACTATCTAAACAGAATGACATAGCTTCACATTCTGAAATAATTTTCTCTAAATAACCATAAGAACATAATTTTCAACCGGAGATGCTTATGGTTTGAACAGTTAGAAATATTAGCATCTGAAACAAATTAAAGAATCATCTACAGACAAGCTATTTCATTAGTAGTAATGAATAAATATATTTAAAAGACATTTCATGCATAATTGCTCCCCAGGCTCGTTTCGTGGGCTTTTATCACAGTACCTGGCAAGACACCAGTTCAATGTCTTGTGCTTGAGTGCAGTTAATGCATTCGCTCTATACAACAAAAAGTTAAAAGTCGAAAACAAAAGCAAAGAAAAAAAATCTAATCTTAGGGAAATATGTATTTCCATATGTATTTTAGTCCCCCAGGAAAACTTTACAATTCACTGGAATGGGATTCTAGAGAAACTACAAGAAGTTACAACAATCCAGTGAAATACTGGAAAGAACAGCAAAGTGCAGGGACAGTTTCTGATACTGCATAGTTTTTCATTTTCACATCATCAGGCGGCAGGTTAGACTCCTGAAGAGGCTTCCAGAGAAGACTGACAGACTGCTTGTTTGTGAGGCATCGAGGACAGGATTTTCATTCCTTGTAAATCCTACCACAATGATGTTAGGAATAAATGCAGTATAATTACATATTAATAGCAATACTTAGAAGTTGAGGTTAGTTGATCAGAATTTCAAAGTACAGTCATTTCACAGAACTTTTGAACTCTTTTGAACGTTGTTAATGTCTATACATATATATATATACACATGCACACATTTTCTAAGCTGAATGCATTGAAAATAGTTTCTTTGGGATCTTAAAATTTCAGCTTAATTATACAAAACCAGAAAACCAAATACAATAAAAATTATCCTGACCAGACACAGGAGACACAGGAGACACAGGAAATGAACGAAATAGAAAGATGTATCATATATGAAGAGGAAGATTTATTTTTCTCCTTTTTATGGTACCATTGATGATGGAGGTGGGGGGTAACTGAAGTAACAAGATACTTGGTAAAATAAAAACAGAACATAACCTTAATATCCAAGCTAGCTTGTACAAGTTTATATGAAATTCTGTAAATGGCTCCAAGGATGTTGCCAAACGTAGTCACTCCATATTCAGGGCAGCACTGAATAAGAGAGTGCCAGAGGGACAGCTAGAGGGAATAGGTCATTTTGACAGTTTTGTTTTTCAATGGCTTGTTTGTTCATTCTCCTCACCATTGTAATCACCATAAATCAGTGGCTGTATGATGTCTCTTGTGTAATATTTTGGGCATTAGCTACATGCTAATACATTTTGTAGCTAGATTGATCAGTTATATTTACTGAAATTAAAAATTATGACTTTGTACTTAGTAAAAAACAAAACAAAACACCAAAACCCCAGAAGTACTTGTACAGTATTTTCTTGTACCAGATTTAACATGAAATGGAAATGTTGTAGTTTTAACTTTTAGCACATAATCTTAATGACAGTAAATGGTGTTTGATGTATTCAGTGTTTTTCATCACCAATTATTTCCTTCACACATTAGTGGGAATACTTTTATAAACAGTTTGACCTGTGTGTTTCTGGATGATCCAGGGAAAACAATGAAGCTGTTAAAAACGTTACTGACATATACAACAATAATGAGGAGAGGGACACATTTAATTATAATTGTGAAATTAGACTGACTGTAATTTAGTCATGACGGATGCCTTCACAAAGATACAAATCATACTTAGATGTTCAGGGTTTTTTTTTTTTATTTTTATTTTGACCTAGTAGAATCTTCTGTAGCTTGTTCAGAAAACTCAAGTGTATTTAGAATAAGAAATGTTTACTAATTTATGGCTTTTTATTTCAATGCTAAGATTTGGTTCTTTATATCTTTTCATTCTTCACATAATTGCTGCCTGATTGTCATGAGAGAATGGTTTAAATGGTCTTTTTTTCTGGAATACCTTAGTAAAATCCATTTTTTTTTTACTTTGTCTTCTCTGTATATTTTTATTTATTTTACAGTTCAAATATTTCTCATTGCTTTGAAATGTAAAAGTGTTCATAAGTTTGAGTTGTTTGAACATTCTATGTTTAGCTAAAAATTATTGTCACCTAAAGTGGCTATTCTGAAGAGGGAAATTAGTGTTGTCCCTTACTGTTATGATCAAACCCCCACTTCCTATGGACATGTACATTAAGTGTTCTGCAGGTCAGCAACTGATTTCATATTTTTTTTCTGTTATTTTAAAGCTGTAAAAACATGAGGTTTGCAATTCCAAACCTAACTTTTGTTGACTAGCCATCTTAAGAATTGCTGAACCTCTTTGTTCATCTTAGTGGAATATAAGTAGTGACTACCTAAAGCAAAATATTCCACTGCAGGTTGTTTTCATATAGAAAATTTATATTTTTGATTAAGGTATAATAAGTGTTTTAGATTTTGTAATTTTTATAGTAATTTTCTTGGCTGGGTAATAAATGTTTTCTCACTCTGAACTCAGTCTAAATCAAAGTCTTTATATTTTACAGCGTCATTTCCTACAGAAAAAAAGAGAAAGAAAGACTTTCTATAGCTTAGTGGACAGAAAGTCATGTGGGGTCTGGGTAGCCAGAGTTCATGAGCAATATATTCTTTGTTAAGAGTGAAGTCATGCCAGCAGCAGAAAGTGAATTCCATCAGACAGGGAGGGACAGGTACTGCTCTCACATCTCCAGCCTGAATCAGGGGAGGTATCTCTGCCTCATATCAGAAAATCTAGGACCCAGTAATTCCACCCTTCAGACTTGGTGTACAAGTGCTCTGCTATTTTATTCCAATTTTATTTTAGTTCTCAAGCTGTAGTAAAAACTCCTTTTCAGAAAATCCTTATTTAATCAGATTAATTTTCTTATCTTGAAGTTCAAGTTCTCCAAATTGCAGCTGTCTAAAATAGAGTGACATCCAAAATTAAGATTAAACTATATAGCTTCAAATTTTTACAATCTAGTTAATGTGTGTTTTTATAAATATTCTAGAGCAAAGAGTTTCAAAAATTCTCTTAGATTATGACAATTGTTTCCAGTTCAAAGAAGCCAATTCCTCAGAACCTTCAGATAATTTCTATAGGGCTTGACAGTGAAAGGAATGGAAATAATCTGTAAAACACACATAATTCTTAAAACACTGACTTTGTTGTCTCTATCACAGGAACATTTTAAAACATTTGGGCATCCTGTCTTTCTACATTACCTGCTGTCATTTTTAGCTATGGCATGCTCAGAAAATCTTTCAAAAATTTTACTCTGTTTCTGGCTCAGCAAAATGGTAAAATCCTCCAATGATTGTAAATGATGGAGCTTTTTTCCAGTCATTGCAGAAATTATTGCTGATACTTTGTGGTCCAGCTAGGAACACACTGTCCTACAAAGATTAACTAGTAATCATTTCTTCATTTATTCAGTGGCAGTAGTCCCAGGTTTAAATACATATTACACTGTTGATCCTAGCAATTATCGTTTGAACTAAATCTACACACAAAAATCTCATTTATTCAGAGCTACATTAATGAGTCAATAAAGCTCTGATGAATCTGGCTCTGTGTTCCAATATACATTATCTTGAAAATTTTGTTGCAACCAATAATTCAGAGAAGGTTGTTTTTTTGGTTGATTTGTTTGCAGTCTTTCATAAATGTCAATTTATTTCAGGGCAGAAAGTGTAAGATTCCTTAGACTTGGGATTTTAATAATAGTAATGATAATAATAATAAGAGATTTTTATCATCTTCATTAAACTTCAGATGGCACATATCTTGCTTATGTCTATATTACTGCATCAGATATCAGTGAATGTCAAGGGTAAGCAGATTGTGTCCAGCCATAATTTGTCCAGAAGAGGAATTATCCAATTTGTATGTGCATGTAGCAGAAGCACACACTTATATAAGACATCTCATTATTATTCATTTGGTGGTACTACAAAACTGTGGGTATCTTCACCTGCTCCAGTTCTCTGAAATGTTTTTCTTTATATGACTTCTTTTTTTTAATGGTTTTACAGAAAGTGAGCATTTCTGCATTCCTGATCTTACCAAAAA
>WEIU01014826.1:15068-28131 GCA_013389925.1 Aegithalos caudatus
TTTGGTATCCCTGATGTCACAAATTTAGTAACCACACACACGGCATGAACATCTTGACACTTTATTTGAACATAATACATGTTCGATTCTATTAATTTATCTTTAATTTCTGGGGTGTTAAAGGAGGATTTGCTTTACAGATGTGCTGGTTAGCCATAAACAATATTTTTTTTCAAGAAAATATGAGATTCTTATTGTTTCCATCAGCTTTGGGGATTTAAAAAAAAAAGTAAAAAAGATGCAAGAAAATTTTATGGAAGGCTGAAGAAAATTTGTGAAAAAGCCACAGCAGTTAGTAGGGTTGAACTCCAAGGCTTGCTTTTTGTCCACCCTCATGATATTTAGTTTTAATGAATTTTCCTGAAGAAAGACATACATAGTTGTACATGGAACATGTTTAGTTGAATGTGAACTAATTATAGCTCTAGAAAGGGGAGTTTAGTCAGAGCACCTTAGTTTTATTCCTATAGTTTTGCATAATTATGGGGTTTTAAAAGTTTATGGGAAATAATTTTTTCCAGTGAGCTTTTTTTTTTTTTTTTAAATTTTTTTAAACAAATTAACTTATTAATTAAAACATAATCAAGTATTTTTAGACCATAACTAATTTGGAGTCAATTAGGGGTACATATTCTTTGGCTGTAAAGTAGAACCTTCTCATGCCATGGTGTGGGATCTGAGAAGCTCTGAATTGTGTCAAGCTGAGATCTGCCATTGCCAGGAACATCTTCAGTAAATTTAAGAATTTGATATTATTAGGTAGAATGACTGCATTCCCCATGGTTTTGAGGCAGTTCTGTGTTCTTTAAGCACTCACTCTTCCTAGTATTATCTCCTTAGCAATGCCTTAGCTTTCAATGTCTAGTTTGTATAAAATTATGAGTTTTTGACTTCACAGAATGTGTGGAAACTTTGTGATTTGCCAGCTGAGATGTCTAATATGGAACAGTATGAGCACCTTCAGAGCTGCTGTATCATAGTTTATTGTAGAATAAATATTGGTAAAGAATCTGAACTGATAGCTTTTCTTCCTCCTCTAAATTTGACACACAGATAAGAAAAAAAGACTTTTTCTTGTTTATCAAGTTTTTGTGAAGAATGTAATGAATAATTTTAATTTATAGTAAAAATTTAAACTTTTCTTCTGATGTGCTGAGAATGTATCAATTGGAAGAAAACATTATGGGACAAAGTCAAAATAGCTTTTTAAGACTGAAATTTATTAAATAAAAACATCATATATTTTCAGAGTTTCCAATTGAAAATCAAAACTTGTTTTTCTGGTATACCTGCCATTGGTGTAGTTCATGTGAATCCACATTCATTGCTGGGGAAAATTAGACATAGAAAAAGACCCAAGAATATATGGTAGTGGTTTTTATTTTATTTTATTTTTTTTTGAACAGCTCTCTGAGGGAGGAGCAGGGGCTCTGCCACATTCACCCCCTACCCCCAGGCCATGTGAGATGTGGCCACGTTACTTTGTACAGCAGCCTGACTACTGTGAAAGCTTTTCTACTTCAGACTCTGGCTGTGCTCACCCCTGCTGAGCCAGGAAAGGCAAAGGAGGGAGTATCTTGATATTGATCACCTGTTGTGACACTGCCAATGTAGAACCAGTGCCTTCCTGCAAAAGAAGGCCCTGGGACACTTAAAGCACCTGGCTCCATTCAAATGCCCTAGCCTGGCTTCTTGCAAACAACATATTTTGAGCATTTCAATGTTGTTTTCTTGTTCAACTTTTAAAAAGCAAATCATAGTGACAAGTTACCAGCCTGTAAATTTGAACTGCCCATTATTCTGCAATTAAGGAAAAAAAATCATTAAAAGGGTAAGTAATTTGTAGATATTTTTTGTTTAACACTGATGTAAATTGTGCACTAGGTAGTTACTTCATGCTTGTTCTTATAATGAACACAATATTTTTTCTCCAGCCTTTTCAATTTGTGATACTTGGATTTTGCCTTTATTTTCATGTTTATTTTTTCCTTGAACAAATTCTCTGTTCACTTGTTCAGCTGCTATATGGTATATCAGTGATTCTGTCTGTGACTTTTGGAGTGGTTTTTGGCATTCTCAGTATAGACTAACAGAAAGACTGCTCTGCAGATACCCTGTGTTGTCACCTTAACTCTATGTGATATATTCCTGAATCCCATGTTATTAAGTGGGGGCTGAGGTATGACAGAATGATGTATAAAAAGTTTCTTTAATATTGAGAATGAGAGGTGAATATTACCTAGAACATGAAACCTTAGCTGTATAAATCATACAATTAATCATACAATAAATCGTACAATTCATACAATTAATTAAAACAAGTAGAAAATGCAACTTGGCATGGTAATGCTAGTAAAAAAAAAACAACTAGGTTGCAGATTACATGCACTTTCCTCACCAGAATTCTCACATAGGATACCCAAGTACAGCTTCAGAGGACATGTTGCTCAAAACCCCACAACATTAGGTTGATCTTGGCTTGTTCTACAAATCCACCCAGCCTCTCTCACTTCTTGTAAACAGGACATGGGAAGAAAATAGGATGAAAATGCTTATGGTTTGAGATCAGGAAGGGAAATCACTTACCAATTGCCATCAGAGGCAAGAGAGTCTTGTCTGTGGAAAAAGTTGCTATTATTTTTGCAAGTTAAAATACAGTTGGATAGTGAGAAACAAACACAAAAGCACCTTCCTCACAAGCCTGCACCCCTTTTTCCCAGGCTGTTTCACTTCTCTCCTGACTTGTCCTTCTACTCTACACACTGAGCTTTGCAGGGAGGTTGGGAATGGGAACAGCAGTTAGTCCAAAGCACTCCTCTGCTGTCCCTTCCCCTTCACACCTTTCCCTTGCTCCAGTGGGGGCCCTTCCCACGGGCTGCTGCTCTTGCCAGGAGAACCTGCTCCAGCATGAGCTGTCCAGACACTGATGCTCTTTTAGGGAATATCCACCTGCTCTTGGGTGGGTTCTCCTGGTGTGCAGTGTGGATATCTGCTCATATGTGCTTTTCCCCAGTGGCTACTGGGAAACACTTTGCTATGGTCTCTTCCACAAGCTGCAGGACAATCTCTGATCCAGCACTGGGAGCAGCCCCTCCCGCTCCTCCTCTCCATAGAGCTATTTCTTACACTTATTTTTAACTTGCTTCTCTCTCCAGGAAAGCGTTTTGCCCTTTCTTACATACATTTTCCTGGAGGTCCCACATCCATGGCAGCAGGGCCCTGCTGTGTCCATCATTGGGGCCAGTGGTTGGAATCACCGAGGCCACCCCTGCAGCCCCCACTGTCACTGCCCTCACTTCCACTCCCACAACCTCCCTGATCACTTCTGTATGGCCAAACTCCTGCTTTTCCTGGGCCTCAATGTTTCAAATCTTACTCAAGGAAGGTACAAGCAGGTACAGTCTGTGCTACTCGATTCACAGCAAACGTATTATTTTAATGTGAGTTTCAACTAGAAGAACACACTGAAAGTAACATTTGATGTCTTGTTCTTTGATATCTGGCATTTTTCACAGGCACTTTATAATAAAGAAGTCAGTTATTGCTATTAGACATATTTTAAAAGAATTCTTTTTTGATGCATATCTTCACTCAGATTATTAAATTTAAATCAGTGCTGCTATCAGTTTGAATACCAATGATATGTTCTGCCAGATGGAAGACTTTAATAAATTTTCACTTTTCTCTAATGGTCAGCTGTAAATCTTAAATAAGAGAATTTTTGGGATATGCCAGCTTTAATGCCTTCTGTCCACACTGATTTCAATGTCATCAGTACCTGGGAGGCAGGTACTCTTTAATTAAATGCTATCCTTTCCAATTTATTGAGATGCAAAGCAGTAGCACAGTCAAGGCTGTTCTTTTTCTGGTTTCTGAGCTGCCAGCCACAGTAACAAGCATAGCAGGAAAGTCCTTCATTGTTTAAGTTTCTGTATATGTTCCTTATATTTAGACTTTTAAGGTCTTTTTTTGTAGTTTTTTTGTGAAGTATCAAGTACTGAGGCTTTTAGAAGAGGAGGGGGAAAGGGGTGTGGGAGCTGCCCTCTTACCAAGTACAAATACTTCCTCCAGAAACAGAAATATTTCTTGCTGATTTTAGTGCTGATTTCAGGTGATTAGTGCACTTTGGAAAGCATCAGTGCTGCAGCATGGGGGCAGCTGTTACCACCCAGTAGTTTAGGTGCAGAATGAATGAAAATTAGTAAATGAGTATATCTCTTTTATCAGTGCATTTGATGGCTTGTCTTCAGCAGTTACTAATATTTTCCTCCAGAGTAATCTGCTATATTCACTTTTAGACTTCTGAATTTTTGCATGGGGGCCATACCCAGCTAAAATCTATGTTGTTGTGGGGAAATGAAATTTATATAGCTTAACCCTTTTTTTCCTGCTATATTCTAGCTAGCTGGGAATGGTTTATTTGGGGAAAAAATGTGTATTGCACTGCTAAAAGTACAGGAAAAGGTAAGTTGGAACTCCTGGCTGTGGTGGGGAGGGAAGAATAAACACTAGGTAACAGAAGAGAAAATGAAATCATAGCATTCAAACTTTCTGTACCTTGGGGGAAAGAGAACTAAAATACTTTTGTGAGTCAATAACTATTCCCAGTAGAATCCTTGGAAAAGCCTAAAGGTAGAGCAAAATTTTCAGTTATTGAGTTATTTTTTCACCAGTCTGTTTCACCTATTGATTAGTTTTGTCATTAAACTTCAGAGCCACAGAGTTAAATTTCTTTCATCCATGCACCAGACTCTCCAAATAATTTCATTATCTAAATGGTTATCTGAAGTGCCAATTACAAGAAAGTAATTAATAATATTGAAATGCAGAGAACAGGTTTTGTTGAGACTTGTGGTGGTGCCTTGTTCATTAGTTTTCTGGTTTGTTCTCTTTCTGCTTCAAAGTTAGTAAAAAACTGCTTATTGAAAGTCTCCATCATGAGACAAAAGATGTCAATTACAGAAAAGTACAGGCACCAACAAAACATTTCAAATCATTTTAAGAAATTTTCTGACATAGTAATGGTAATTAGTGTATTTCAGTTTCAACAACTGTAATTAAACCTGACCTTTAAGTTAATTATGTCTTGACATTTATGATTTTAAACTAGCTTTCCCTGTGGTGATGATGTGTTATATACAGATGCTAATAAGTAGTTTCTGTAGTGAGAGCAAGCAGATTTCAGATATGCCTACAGTGCAGTTCAGATGCACATAGCTTCAATGCATTGGTGCTGTTTTAGTTAATGCTGTTCCTAGATTTTGTAATGACATCCTAAAATTCCTTCTTATGCAAAAAAACTCACTGACACGATTTTGAAAGAAGCTTAATGGCCAATAATACATGCTGCTATTGTTTCAGTTTGCTATTTATGTAAAACCATTAAATCAGCATGGCTATTAGAGGCAAATAAGTCCACCTCTTATAAAGGCTGCAGCATAGCAAAGACATAACTAGACAGTTGTGGGAGTTGGAAACAGTACACATGACAGAATAAAAGTTGAGAACTGTCCTTGCTTATGGAGGACATTAAGTCTAGCTTGGTTAAAGATTAAACTAAAAGGTGAGATTCAGTAGTTCTAGAAGAATCATCAATGATGGAAAAAATGGCAGAGCCAAGGGGTTTTTAATGAAGATAATAACAGCAATGTTGAAAAGCTATCTTTATGACAATAAAACCCCCACTAGTCTATTACAGAGAGATCTCTTTTGAGTTTAGAAAGTAGACTTTCAGGAAAGATCCTGGCCATTTTGAAAGTCCAAGGGACCTTGTTTTTTAGGAAGGGTCGGTTACTTTGTCTCCAAAGACTGGTGCTTCATATGTGATGAACACTATATTTCAGAGCCCTATTGCTAATACTTTGCTTTCAGAGTTGAACTCTCTGTTTGATCAAAACCCCTATCTGCTGCACTTTAAAGTACAAAAATTTATGTAGTTTCCTTCTTGACCCATACATTCATCTGCTTTGTATGAGTCATGTGTTGAGACATCTCTATTGCCTGTTTTCAGGCTTCATGACCTCAAATCCATATGGAATTATTTGAATATTGTAATAACATATCTATCTAGCTATCTATCTGTGTTTCAAGTGAGATCAAACCAAAATTCAAAATTATCTATGTTTATATGGAAAGCTAAATAACACAGTCATACCATTTTCTAGTTTTGGTGATTCTAAGCTATCAAAATATATGTCTGATTAGCACAGGGTACCTAAAAACATTTCCCTGAGCCCACAATAAAAAAAATACAGTGCATATAATTATGGGGAAATCAGAAATCTCACCCTACTACCCATTTATTTTGTTTCCTCTGCTGACAATTCCTCTAAAAGTTTTCTTAAGCTGCTTGTTTATTTGGATGAGTTATAATTTGTTTTCCGTTTTGTTTCTTCACAAAATTTTGACTTGTTTTTATGGTGGGTCACTTGTGATAAGGAAGGGGTCAACAGAAAGTTTTACAAAGTGAAAGGGCTAGTCTTGCTGAGGATATCTGCACTGTGGCTGCCTGACCTGTTCATTGACTGTGTTTTCTAATTGGGTTGTCATTGCTATCCAACCAGCAGTGTAATGTTGCTAAATGCTAGCTTAGTGAGAACATGAAAATCAATCTGCCAGTAAAGGGCATAGCAAGCACCATGCCTTTAGAGTATTATGTGTTTGGCCTTGGCATTCTAAGGCAGCTTTTCTGTTACTGCTACTCTGAAGGAATACTGTAATCTATTTCCAAACTGAGTGACTCACACCTTCAGATACTGTCTTTTAAATGCCTTCTTGCATTACATTAAGAAGTGTTTTTTGATGTAAGACAAACTGCAGAACACATATGTTTAAGAGGTGTGTTAGAAAACAATGCCGTACTTCTTGACTTGTGGTGCAAAGAATAGTTGTGCAGTGCATCCTGACATTTTGGACCATAATTACTGCAACTTTTCCTTTCTGGAATAAGGCTTTAGACAGCATTGCATCCACTAGAACTTATAAAGCACATGAACAAAGCAAGTAACATTGTGCAATAAGTAGAGAAGCAACAGCTCATTTTTTCCTGCATAAGTTTCCTCCTAGCTATGCTGTTTTTTGGCATTTTAGAAAAATAAAACAATTGATCTGATCTGAGAACTGCATGAAAAGCAAGAATGCTTTCATCAAAGTGAAAATGAAAAAAAAATAAGCCCTTGAATTACTTATACTTTAGGTTGTCAGATACAAAGGAAGTGAGCCAAACATTTACTTGGATTGAAACTTGATTTTAGAAATGGCTTGGAACTTAACCTGGAAACAGTATTAAGCCACCCCATCCCCACTGTTCTGTTTATCATGCAATTTTCTTTTTCTTTATATCATATGCCCTGATGAAATGATAGAAGGTGTTTGCTCTTTCTTTTTCCTTTCTGTTCATCAAGTAGTAAATATCAAAAGTCTATTTTAATTAGGTAAAAATAGTTTTATTGCAATGTTTGTACTGTTCTTTTCAAATCTAAGACCTGAATAACATATTGGCCTCAATTCAATTGGTAAAAGATTTTATTTTATTTTATTTTGTTTTGTTTTGTTTTATTTTTTCTATAAATGTATTGTAAAATACTAAAAATACCTCAAGAGGTAGTGGTTGGGTTTTGGCAACAGGGTAGTCAATCATATGCTTAGTGTACTGTGTACTGTATACCTCCTTTGAAAATGATCCAAAGGCCACAAAGTCATTGAAGCTCAAATGTCTTTTTAATTGGTTTTAAATCTTTTCTCTAAACAGTTGTGAAAGAAGCAACTGAGAGAGAATATGACCAAAGTCATTAGAATAGCATGTTGTAAATTGTGGATAACCAGGGAAGAGCTGTTTTCTTAAAAAAAATAAATAAACTCCAGGGAGTATCCTTAAGACTAGGCAGTACAAGGCAAGGAAAAGGCAACATTTCTGTGTGAAGCATGTAGGTGACATGTGAGACTCCAATGCATGGGAAGATTGGGATGCCAGATGGATACAGAAATGCCAAAATCTATTGAACAAATGCTTGCAGGGGGGCAGAGCTATTAAGCACACAGACAAAATGCCAAGCTCAGGATGTGGTTTGTACAGCCCTGGAAGCTGTACTCCCAGGAAACAGCACCGTGCATTTCCACTGCTCTGCTTTTCTGTGTGTGCCTGCTGATAGGCACAGCCACAATGGGTGGCCTGCCAAAGTAGACCTTTGGCATGAACCACTGGATCTGCTTATGGGTTCTTAAGTGGCTCTATGAGTATCACAACTGGTGAGTCTGTTTTTCCACAGCTGTGTGAAACACATTCAGTTCTGGCAAATGAAAGATTTGAGCGCCGACTGATGCTCTTCCTTCTGATTTGAGTGGTAAATAACGTGCCTATCTGTTGTTTTA
This sequence comes from Aegithalos caudatus, assembly GCA_013389925.1. NCBI lineage: Eukaryota > Metazoa > Chordata > Aves > Passeriformes > Aegithalidae > Aegithalos > Aegithalos caudatus. Next base: position 23,439 of record WEIU01014826.1, read on the forward strand.
TAATATCCCAAGAGTACTGGGCATGTACTTCAGGTTTTATTCTCAGGGAAGTAGCATCTTCAACACACTTATTTTCATGAGGCATGGTAGGTATTTACTTAGGTAGGTATTTATCTCTGAGGTCATTCTCATTTTGGGGGGAATGTAAATATAGTTGACTTGGGCAAAGTGATCTGAAATTTTGATAGTACAAATATACATGGAGATATACATAGCCTTGATCAAATAAGCCTTGCTTAATTTAGAAATGTGGCTGAAAACAAGATGTCTGTTTCTTTGTAACAAGCATCATAAAATACAGGAAGAAGGTGAAGTTTAATACTAATGTAAGTACTGTATACTCACAGTGTTATAAATGAAACAATTAGACAAGGTCCACACTCTAAAAATCTCAACATCTAATTAGGATAGTTTCAGTATAAGCAATTAGAAGCCTGACAGAGGGAACAAACAGGGTCACAAGAGTTTTATGAATGTGAAGAAAAATAGCTGCTATGAGGTATGCTAAAAAGACAAATGATGTGAAATTTTCTTCCAGCAGTGCACTGTGTGGAGGATTATCTACTGATAAGAACTAGGCAGCTGTGATTTTCCTTATTCTTACAGCTTTTTTTAGGCTGAGATATTGCTCTGAATCTATGCCCTATATTCTTAGGTTCATCTGTCTTTTATAGGAAAATTCCTGTTAAATCTTGGGTTCGGTTGGTTGTACAAAAGGGGCATTTTTTCCTTCATGTGTATTAAGCCTACAAGAGTTTTACACAAAATTATAAGGTGACACATGATCCTGCAGACGTGGAGGAAATGTGCAGCTGCCGCTAAGAGTGTGGGTCCACATCAAGGAGTAGGTGGAGCTTTTCCTACGGATGTCAATGCAATGCCTAGTATGTAAGAGAAATATGGAAACTGTGCTTTCAGAAATAGTAGGGCAGATTTCAAAGATATATCAGAATGTGCGTTCTCTAGTTTGACATCTTAACAATGGCTTGACATCACTACAAATTTTATGAGTGACCAAAAGCAATAAAGAATTGACCATAAATACTTAGACCTGGAGACATTTATCTGAATAGTTTTATAGCAAGTGCCTTCTTTTGGGGGGAGGGTGGGGAAGGATATTAATACTTCAGCTAAATTTGTATTAGACTAATACCAATTTGTCATTTTATCTTTATTTGATGATTTATTTATGAGGATGATTTGATTTCAAGACCTATACTATTTTCTGAGCTGTTACCACTTGAAATACTTCTATACCTCATGCTGTTAAGCCTTTGAACATACACACAATATACTTCTCTTACATCTAGCTTTCTTACATTATAGGAGAAAGCAAACATTTTTAATTTATCAAAGAATGTCTTTCATTTCTTGCCTGCATTTTGTTTCCTTTATAAATAATTTTTATGTACAGTTTTAAAAATATAAACAAATCCTCCATGACATTCTTTCTGATCATTAGCATTCACAGACTCTCAGATCAAAAGTTCTGCTGGGTTTCTTAGTGAACATGAAAAGTCCTAATCCACATACTCAAGAAACTTGCATTAAAAATAATTTCCTTCCATTATTTCTGGTATGTCTCAATAAATCTGAAACGGAAGTGATGAATGATATAATTCTGTCCAGATATCCCTTGAATTAATGGATATTAAACAGTTTAAAAGAGGTTGAATGTGACTGGAAACAAATGTCGATGGATTTTTCTTAATTGTTTTTTTAATTCCAGTGTTTATGTTGATATTATAGATGTATCTCACACCACATAAAATTTTTTTTTCAGCAAAATGCGATACAGTTATTGTACTGATAATTGATAACAAAAACACTGGGCTACTTCAGGGCACTGACACTATTCTGTGTGCAGGTTGCTCACATTTACAAGATTAGAAGCAGAACAAAAGTTAATGAAATGAAAGCAAATGGCTGCAAAAGATGTCTTCATTAATAGGTAGTTAGAGAAAAAATATGATTTTATAGAAAGTGTGGGAAGAAGGAGAATGCCTGCTCTTTTTCTTTGTCCTTTGTATATTATGTACCTTCAGAATGAATTGTCCCCCAATTTCACAGCATAGGGAACATCGTGGAAAAAATGGTGTTTCTTATTGCTGTTGTGTTCTTATCTGTGCCATTTCCTCAAAGCCAATTCACAAATTCCCTTTATTTCATCCTGCTTCTATCCTTACTGTCCCTGGCTCATCGTACCAGAAATTCCATGCTCTTTCCATCCATAAATATTCAGAGAATTCCCTGTGTAATTTTTTCACCCAGTGAACTCCAAAATTTTCTCCCTTGTCAAACAAAGAGGTGACATTTTTATTTTTATTTCATGAATGTATTGTCAAATTTAAGTAATTCAGATCTTGTGCTCTCCTATGGCAGTGCACTGGCTAGCTTTGCTGAGTGTGTAATTCCTTAGTAAGAGAGAGGTGAGACCACTTTACTGCCTGTGTGTTCAAAGGAGTCTCTAAATAAACATGCAGATTGCAGCATGGTCACATTTTTGTGCCTTTACATGACCTGGTACCTTTGATCACTGATTCAGTGAGTCTGTTGCATTTTATTGGGGACTCGGGCCTGAGGAGGTAGAAAAAGTTGGTGCCTGGAACATACCTCTGTTTTGAGGGTTTTTTCCCTAATGTAACTGTCATCACAATTGTGACCTAATTAGTGTTTGGGGCAGAGCAGAAGCTGAAAAAAAGACTTTGTGAAATCACCAGTACAGAGCATTCTTCATTCTGTTCCTAGACTGCAGGTATGACTTATGTGTCTAGCCATTTAAACTCCCTCTAGTCGTCTTCCAGAGGCAAATTTATACCAAGTCTGAGAAAGGTATTTCCAGAGAGTGCCTTATCCTTTATGGGAGATTTTATGATGGGTGTTTGTCTTCCACTTGATGGTTGAAGGATCTTTGATTGGACAGCTGTACTGTTGAATTGTATGAATTCTGCTTGAAATGTACAGCTGTATATTGCAGATGAGGCTGAGTCCCTTTAGTCTTTCAAGTCCAGTGATTCCTAATAATAGACACAGAGGGATGTTTACAAAGTCATCTAGATACTTAGAGGTACCTAACAGGGTTTTCAAGATCTCTAAAGCAGACTGGACTAACTTCTGTTGATTTACCTGAGATAGCTGACTGTTTGGTTATAGGTGAGGTTTTCCCTTCATAATCCATCTCAGCATTTTTCATAATCTTGTCCACAAGTCTTATTTAATTTCTGAAGGATGTATCTTGTTTGTATCTACTGTATTAGACTATTCTAGGTAAAATGTGTTAAATCTCAATATTTAGATTATAATAAAAAGAGCTTTCATTAACCTCTTGCACATAGTCATCTGTTTTGCAGTGTAGTCTGGGGGGGTTGTCATGTGGAGTCATCACTTTTTCAGAAAACTACTGGTACTTTTTATACTTCAGCTGCCATATTTTTGCTTTGCAGTTGGGTCAGCTAAAAATATGTATTTGAAAAATTCTGTACTCTTTCAGGAGAAACATTTTCCATGTAGTAGAACGTGGTACTTTAAATATGGTGGACAGTAAAATACTATGTTTTTAAGGACTGTTGCTCTGATGCAATTTATTCTTTGTTGTTATTCCCATGACAATAAAAATCCATTCAGGAGCACTTTCTGAATGAAAACTCTACTGGTGCTAATAGGATGACCATACAGACAGGAGACATCCAGTCCCACTCCTAATTTATCTTCAATAGCTTCTTTAACCAGATCAGCATTTATTTAAAATAATGACTACCTGATTTATTCCCTTGTCCCACTTTTCACTTTGCTCTCATTCTGCCAGTCTGGAGTGACAAGAATTTTTCTTCTTAACTTTCTTTGGACAATAGATTTTATTTTTTAGAAATGTTATTTTTAGATGGGTACAGTTTTTAAAGGACTGTCTGTGAATAAAACACATATACTTGATAGAATTTGAAACAATTTCTGTCAAATCCTAGATATACATACCTATGCTCTGCAAGTTACTGAACATTTAAAGCCTCAGTTCCTTTCAGTGTCATTTTGTCTACCTTGTTGTTTCCCACTTGCAAGGAATAAGCAGACCAAAGTCAGTTAATTAGTGGCAATACATATCAAAAATAAGAACCGTTTCGATTTCTTTATGCTGAAAGTCACTGTAAGTGCAGTGTGTTATTCCTCAGAGCAGCACTTCGAACCTTCTCTTTATTCTGCTGCTGTAACAGAGGTCGGATGGTTCCTTGTGCCCACAGCCTGGGCTTATGCCCACATTTTTCAGAGATTTTGCAGCCATGAGAGTTACAGCCTGTGGAACTTCCTGGCAATAGGGATGCCAGGGCAAGATGCTTGGGGAAAAAAAAAAATCCATGAAGATATGATGATGCTGTAATTGCACACTCAGCTGCTAGGAATTTATCTGCTTTGGTAGGATCACCCAGGAACTGTACACACTGAACACACACTATTAAAGCCTCTGCCTGATTCCATTAGCACATGACAGAGAGACCCAAATCAGTTCTAAAGGCATTTGCAAGCAGCTGCTGCTGCAACAAAGATAATATTGGCACAGCTTTTCAATTGTGTAAAGAATAGGCAGCATTATTTTAAACTTCCAATTGTGCCTTACAGACAAAATGCTAACTTGAGTAATTTTTAAAGCTAATTATGTAGCAGGGATTTTACAAAATAGCTCTGAAATACTTGAAATGGA
>WEIU01014826.1:37582-49958 GCA_013389925.1 Aegithalos caudatus
TTTTTTTTCTCTGCAGTTGCATGATAAAATAATTTTTCAAAATGGGCTTGGATTTAATCCTCTGTATCTGCATCTTGCCTTCTGCATTTTGGCAGATTTGAGAACCTCAGCCAGGTATGAATTTCTCTTTGAAATTCCTCTTCTCTGTTCATATTGCCAATTCATTTGCAGAACCCTTGTGTAGAAGTTTTCACTGGTATGCATACGAAATCTTATGATGAAGTTTAAATATTTATCAGCACAAGTTATCTAGGTGTAATTTTGCTACTATTTCTCTGACATAGAGAAGGAAGTTTGGGATTATTGACTAGTATGTCTGTAGTGTTAGTATCAGGCTGTGTCAGGTAGTCTTCTTTCACCATACCCACAAATACACAGCAAAGATGTTTGGTAATCACAGCCTTGGCAGTTGGGTAAGCAAACAATGTGGTGTTTTCTAATGCCACAGAGTGTTTCACTAATTAAGTAAACATTGCTCTGCACTGTTATTGTGTGATGGTGCATTTAGATTTGTAATTGCTTTTCCCTCAACTGCTGCATGATACCTTGTTGTTGCATAGTATCACCTAAATAATGCAACTACAATTGTATGATTTTATCAGGTCATTGTCCTCAGAAAACAAAGTAGAGCTAATGTGTATTCATGCAGAGTTTGGTTGAGTGGGAGTGATCATGTCTTGCTGGAAGAATGGGTAACTTGGTGATTTTCTCCCACATCCAAAACAGAAAGGCCTCATAGAGGAATTTAGGGAGACCAGCAGTCAATTCCCTTTCCTTTCTCTCCTTGTTACCTTTTTTTCTTTTAAATTTTTTTTTCAATTGGTAAAGCATCGTTTTAGCTGTTAGCAGGTGATGGAGTGAAATCAGAACCCTGTTGAGTAAAACCCAAAATGTGACATTAGAATAGGAAACCAGAAAACCTATGGTAATGAAAAGTCAAAAAACATGAGTAAGGGAGATTTAACAAAATATCACAATGGTAGGGTTTAGGCCAATGTAGTCCATAAATACCAATCTCAAAGTAAATTTTTATGTCAGTTTGAAAAATCATATATTTAAAAAATTTTTCTACAGTTGATGCTGACTATTATTCTGTGGCAGTACAAAAAAAAGACAGAAATAAGGGGGAAAAAAGGCGGAAAACTTAAAATATTCTACTTTTATGTTAAGCATAGATTCTGATATCAACGAACAGGTCATTCTGGGATGAACTGTATTGAAGTAAATGCCATGAGATGTTTTGAAACAGATGCATTTACCTCAGAATAACACTTGCTATTCAAAATTCTCTTTGCAGTACCTGTAAATACTTGCCTTAAACATTGATATTGAATTTGTGGTGTAAAGATCTTAAATATAATTTTAGACTCTTAATGATCAGCAAGTAGATGATAGATCATTCTGAACAGTATTGTGTATGGTGGTGACTGAAACCATCTAACAAAGCAAAATGATTCAGTTGTGCTTGTTCTGTGTACATGGGGATCCCCTACAAATCAGCTTGCTCTCACAGAATCAAGTTGTGAGGCAATTAATAAGCATGAATTCAAACTGACTAATGATATCACTCTAAGTAAAGTAGAACTTCTATAAAAGGATCATCATACCCACAGTCCTCTTGTTTTATTTACTTGGAGATGATCATGCAATATAAGTGATTTTCTTAAGCAAGGCAGACATTAAAATCCCTCAATGCTCACACCACTATTTAGAAAAAGAACCCCAAAATAACTCAAAAAACCCTCCATAAAACCAGCACTCTCTGCTCATAAAAAGCTAAAAAGGTGAAAAAAACCATAAATTAAGGACATTGACTGTTACACTCGCAGGCTGGGGGTAGCACTTTATGACTTGTGTAACAGATTACAGCAGCTTCTGTGTTGAGTAACTAACACATTGTATTCATTCTGATGAAGGAGTGAGAAAATGCAATGGCATTTGATCTTTGACTTTCACTGGACTCTGGAACAGGTCCATTTTAACTAATTCTACATTGCCTTTGCTTGCAAACTGAGAAAAATGCATTAGCAGACTAAAACCATAACAAATAGCTTGATGAAATTGTCCTCTGAGTGCAGAGCAGTTCCAATGTCAATGTGGTTATTTTATATATAGTTAGCAGTCCTACCTTCCTTTTCCTGTTTTCTTAATATTTTTATTTCTGCTAAAAATTATCCATTTGACAGCTTCTTGATTTCTAAGTTGGAACTCTACATCTCTGTCACAGCTGTTTTTAAATATTTAGAAATTGACCTGGTGTTTCTATAAATTGTAAAAAAAGACAGAACCAAAAATCTTTCTACCAATGCCTTATGAATCTGATCTATAAGGCTCGGTAAATTTTGAAGTGTAATAAAGCCCTAAATTCCCTAAGGCTGCATCATACAAGCCCCTTGGTTTCATGTGGGATCCTAAAATCTTTAACACCTGGGCTCTGAAGACTTCAGAAAATATTAGCAAAATGTGACAAAGAGATTCATATCCAAGGTATCTGATTTTTTTAATTTAGTAGGAACAACAGCCTACTTGCTTTAGTAAGAATATCAGTTTGACTAAAACTGGGCACAATGGTAAAGCTGTATTAAGGTTGCAATTTACATGTGGAATCCATTATGGTAACATAATACTTATTTACTGTTTGAGGTCATCAAACAATTCTAAAAAACAAAGCAATATAAATAAAATCTTTAGAGCTTAATGGGTAATGGAACATCTAATTTACTGACTGTTGTCACAGGGTAATACAATGAATCTTTACACTTCAATTTAATTTAGGACACAGAAGAAATCCATTTACAAGCGCTTAAGCTATGTTAGGATGTTGGTTGTACTTGCTTGGTGATTTTCTTAGGATTTACCACAGTGGCCTGAGTTACAGAAATACTATTTCAAGTTAAGGGAAAAACTGACCTGGGTTCAAGCTGAAAACAAATGTTCTGACAACTCAAGTTTAACTCATCTGTCAGTATCTCTGAGTTCTTTGCAAGAAACAAAACAATGTTTTTTTACTGCTAGGTTGGTTCTTAATCTTCAATAGATACAGTATACTGGGAGTATGAGAAAGAAGCTAGAGGAAGAACATGGGGAAAAAACCCTAAATGAGAGACTGACTAGCAAAATGGAATCTGACCTTTAACTGTGAGTAATGGAAACAGGCAGCTTCCTGAATGGAAATTCTATACCAAGAAACAGTTCTGTCTACATGGAAATCAAAATGCTGTTGACAATAGTGGCCCCCCACTTTAAGGATGATAGGACAGGTATAGTGAACAATTATTGCTATTTGGATTAGATAAGAAATAGCAAATTTACTTTAAGGAAATTGTCAAAAGGTCTGGTGCAGTTAGGAGCTGTTATCTAGTAAATCAAATAGAAAAAGATGACAGGTGGTTTGCCATAGTTGAGAAACATAAGAAGTAGCTACCCTTTTCACTGCACATATGAATAAATTACAAAATACAATTTAATTCAGACTGGTAACTAGGAAAGATGCAGAACCAGTCTTCATAGAAGAAAAAGACATCTGTCTTATCCATCATTCTCTGTGGACTAACAGGGTTCTGTCACACTGTGCGTGATCAGTACACCCTCATTTTCCAAAAGCAGGAAAACTTCCAGAGGCTTTCTTTTGGCTCTGTATTTGTTCATGAATCCTACCAATATTGCTCACTACCTCTGAAATACTGTATAAGCATTAATTAATTATTCCTTGCCCTAAGTCTGTAAATTAGATCATTATTTTCAACATTGCCAACACCATCATTTTTTCCATGGGTAAAACTGAAAATGAGAGAATTTCAGGCAAAATTACATTTTTGTTTGTTTCTGCTTGAATTATTTTCTGTGGACTGGTTTGGTTGAAACAACAGTGGTAAAATTCCCATTTTTCTTCTGTAAGAAATCTGCCTGGATAAGGATAATCTGAGAATGTGAAGAACATCAAAACCTTTTTTCCCACTGCATGATCGCTCGTGACATTATCAGGCAGGTTATTATTTTAAAAAGGAAGTCATTGCTTGTGTCAGAGGCAGTGCTTTGTAACAAGCAGTCACAGCCAACATGAAATGTCCATTTAATATCTTTGAAGTAATGACCAGCTTTTTGAAATGAAGCCTGTAAAACTCCTTGGGACATTGAGAATTTGTTACCAACCCTCCCAAGCTGCATCAAAGAACTCCATTGAGATCTGGTAGAGCATGGCACTCAGATTTTTAGCCTCAGCTACTTTTACCTGCTACTACAAGTCTAGTGTTCCAAGCTAGTACATCTGAAAAACTTAGAATGAGAAGACCCCCTTTGCAGAAGAGAAATGATTAATTTATATTTGGAAATACAGGGACCAAAAATTGTAGTTGAAGATCTGTATTAACTCACCCACAGAAAAAATACAAGCAGTGGACTCTGAAATGATTGTTCACTGTCTGAGTTTTAAATGTTCTTGTTTGCTTGGGAGGATTTTATGGGAATATTTAATAGAATTTGGATAGTTCACAATCAAGAAAATAACTTTTTAAAAATTCTTGCATAGGAAATTGCCTCAATGAATTGAATGCTCTGCTCTACATAGCTTATTTGGTTAGTTTAACTGTAAAGAGGAGAAAATATTTTGGTTGTGCTGCAGCTATCAAACAGAAATGAAAGATGGAAAAGGCATATTAGGTCACCTTGAGGCCAAATTCACAGGTGCTGGAATCTGGTATAATTCCACTGACGTCAATTCCCATTCTTTTCACTTGGAACTGCAGATGCTCAGCACCTCTGAAATCCCTGACGTGTATTCAGATTGTTCTTTTCATTACAACACAGTTTTTAGTGCATAGTCCCCTACACTTTTGCTCATTAACATGGTGATGTATTGACTAATGAAAACATTCCTATACTACTGTATATTTTTCACCTCTAGCATATTTAATAAATTTAGTCTTTGGCAACTAAATGCTAGTAGAATGATACTTGCGCCTTTTACTCCAGAAAGCCAGGAGTCAAACCAGCAGAACCTACTAATGCATTTATAGAGGTGTAAATTACCAACTTGATTTCAAGTCTGGAGTGTGTTGATTGTGAGGGAATGAAGTGAAAATGTGGCACCAAAGAAAAATGCTTTGTAGAAACCAACAATAAGTAATGACTTTTTAAACAAAAATTACAGTTCGTTTGGATTTGCTACCACCGAGTTATACCTCAAAAAATGTTCTAAGCAGAAAGTTTAAGAATAAGTGTTGACAGATTTTCATATATTATATATGAAAATTATAATTTAAGTATAATTAATAAATTATAAATTGATCTCTTTACCATTTTTTCCAATTGTTCGAATTTTTTCATTTTTCTGAATTGTCATCTAGAAGATTTATGAAAGGGTGCAAAGTCAGAGTAGTATAGGGTAGAATTAAGCAGTCAGAAAGGGATATTTTAGAAAATGTTAAATGTATTTTAAATAACTGGCAAGTGGGATAGTTTTCGGGGTTAGAGTTTCTGCTTAGAATCATAGCACAGCAGTAACTTAGACAGTGAGATGGAGAAATTGCTTACACTTGTATCTGCTCTGAGTTCCAAGGAAAAATGTGGTTACTATAGCAACTGCCACATTACACTTATGCACACTCTGGAATAGATTAAATTGCTGAAAACCTCAAGGTTTTGTTTGACTCTGTTGAGAACTGGAGCTAAATGTACTGAAGTTACTTAATGAAAGGTATGTTAGTCTGCATATTCTTACATGTTACTGAAAGTTTGGCTTGCTACTTTAGCTTAGTTTTTTTGTAGCCTATACTAATTCAAAATCACTTTGTCATGTTTGCTTACTGTTTAGGTGGAATATGTTTGCCTATATGTATATATAAGATAGACACTAAATGCGTGAAATATACTATAGAAAAATCCCTGCCATGAGATATAGCAAAGAGGTTTAGAGAATCAAAGTATTTGTTACTCTAGGAAGTTTGTTTGGAGACCATCTTAAGATTCTATTAAAAAAAAAAAAATCTTTTATCACTATGGCAGCAGAAAGCAAGTAATGTATTTTGTTTTTGTTAGAAATTCACTCTGTGGGCTCTGTGCAGTTGGTCAACAACTGCAGATAAAGTCATTTAACATACATCCATTATTTGAAAAATTCCATGCTTTAAAAGTGCTTAAATGCAGTGATTTGGAGGAATGATGATTTATGCCTTCCTGATATGTTTAAACACTTCAAAAGTTTAACTACTTAAGATGGAGGGAAATTTTGCTGCAAATATTTTTGGATGGTGTTCGTGCAGAAGAAAATACAAAATAAACATAGGGTTGCAGCTGTAGAAAACAACATTTTTCTTTGAACAGCTGAGATGCCACAACATGTCATGCTGTGCTAGGAAAACTATAGATAGTTTTGAATTGTAGGCCTTTTGGGCCTCCCTGAGCTGTGACTTCTGACAGACAAAGTAGGTATTGTAGTAGACATACCTAGAAGAATTTAAAACTGAAATCCTGGGATTGTATGCATTTGTATGTGGTAGTAGATGTTTTTGCTGTTGTAATTTTAGACCATTTCCTCTGTTCTAGGGAGTTAATGTTTTAGCACTATGGTTGCTGCTTCTGCTTAATGAACAATTTTTGTTTTCTCCTGCTGCCTCTGTTCTGGGCTTGGCCTGCTGGAGCAGGGAGCAAAGTGCCTGGCAGAGTCAGGGTTCTTGGTTGCTTTGGTGCTGGTTTTGTTCTAATGTGGGATGGAAAACACTCCCTACTTTGTATATTTACTTATTTATCCCTGTCAGTTAGATTTCCTGAAGTCTTGAGTATGTGGCAGCCCCTCCAGAAAGCAACTGGGCATGATTCTTCTATAGGGCTGAGTTTTCACCTGACCTCTTACTGGTCACCTACTACTCTTCCCTTTCTAAATTTAACTCTTTCTTTAGAGCTCATTTTTCATTCTTGCATGTTTCCTTCACAAATTCTGACAGTCTCTAAAAGTTTACTTTCTTCAGATGTTCTCTCTTTATCTTTTTTAGCCAGCGTTTCTTATTGACTTATTTGTCTATTTGGTGATTATTTGGTGACATGACTGTGTGGTACTTTGTTTTCTGTTTATTGCTCAAAGTTTTAGACTGAAGCAGTGCTTTCTTGCACCCTTCAAGGTAATTCCCGTTTTTCCCCGAGAGGATAGAGAAGTCTGGTGCTGAAACCTTAGCAAGTCTTTTGTAATGAGTGACAGTTATTTAATTTATTTTCTGTACCTGATACAATGACTCTTACAGCTTATTTGAATATAGCATTTGGTATTTTACATGGAAGTTCTGCATCATTTTCTTTGTAACATCCTTGCTTGTAGATTTAACAGCACCACGTTATCTAGGATTGCAGTTATTGGCTCTATATGTTTATGAAGTACATAATCATAAATATTCATGATTTCTTGTGTGTACTTGATATCAGTTTGCAATGTTAATCCTGCCTCAGGACCAACTTCATCATGACAAGTACAAGAAATGTATTCTTCCTTCCTACCTTGTGAGCTTCATAAATTAAAACCTTTGAAATACACACAATGTAATTTGCCTTGCTTTGTCCCCTATGGTATTTGTCTCAATACCTTGTCATTGAATTTTCATAGGAGCTACATTTTCTCTTTGTCGGGTAACCTGGGTTCTGTCTTCTTTGTCGTAAACTGTCACTTTATTCTTTTGTTACCCACTTCATTTTATCCCCTTGGAAAACTGGTTTCTGTTCTGCCACTTCCACGGCAAAACACATCCTTGTGCTGTGTTGGAGATGGTTAGACTCAGACTGATTATTTGAAGGTGGGACATTGTTCTTGTTTAGAGTGCTAGGGAAATTAAAAGAAGATAAAAATGGCTTCTAGAGAGAAGGAGGCTTGTCTTCAACTCTTCGCTGTAAATCCAGCTGAAAGCAAAGCATGTATAAAACTGCCACTCACTGTGGGGAAACTATTTCCTGTGTGCTTCATTCACTTGGGTTGGTTGATTGTTATTTTTTTCTCCCATGCTTCTCACTCTTAGTCAATATTAAAATCTGGGTTTGGATATAGTAATACTGTTATATATTCATGTGAAAATGTGTGACATCCAGCTTAGGTTGCTGAGGATGGCTTTCTGAACAGAGACAGGGATACAGCTGAGAATTACAATTAGCTGAACATTTCTCCTCAGTTTTCTTGATTATAGGCATCAAACGTATTTTTATCTGTATTTCCATTAATTTACTATTTGCTCAGTTCCCATAACCAGATAGCTTTGAAATTAAGGATAATTTTTAATGCATAATATACTTGAAGAAAAATGCCTACTTACTCCTTTTATATTGATGACAAATTCTCAGTATCAAATGAGAACATTTTACCACAAAGAAGTCCTACAATCTTATATATATCCCAGTTTTCATTCACTATTAGCAAGATTCAAACTTGTCAGGATCTGTCAGCTTTTTAACAATGTACCTGTTTTTTTTTAGTTACAGTAAAAACCTGCTTCATTGTTTATCCTGCAAAACTCATTTTACTCCCTTGTATTGCTAAAATTATGTCCAATTTTTGTTTGCTACTATATTTTCATTTCTAAATGCATCTCTAGATGCAAAAGTTGAGAAAACAATCATATATTCCAAGAGACTTTTAGAAAGAGTCTAGGTTAAAAACAGAGCAAAGCACGTACACAGGACTGAGGACTGGGGCTGTTAAAAGGAATCCTCTGTGAGAGCAGCCCCTGGCTGTCCCCGTGTTGCTCTGAGTCAGTTTCAGCTTGCTCTGAAATGGACCCACCACTGGTCAAAGCTGATCAGAGCAGTCACGCTTGTGGTGTCTCTGTATAAATGCACTTTAGAAAGAGTAAAAAATGCTGCACAGCAGCTGTGAAAAAGAGAACTGAGAGATGAGGAAAAAAATGTTGAAACATCCCTGCAGACAGCAAGGTCAGTGTAGGAAGGGGGATAGGTGTTAACAAGTGCCAGAGCAGAGATTCCCCTGCATCCCAAGGAGCAGAACATTGCAATGCAGGTTAACCCCCTGCAGCCCATGGAACACAGGGGTGGAGCAGGTATGCTGCAAACTGCAGCCCATGGATTTCCAGGCTGGAGGAAGTGGTTATGTCACAAAGGAAGCTGCAGCCCAGGTGGAGCCCACACTGGAGCAGGTTTGCTGGCAAGAACTGTGGCCTGTAGAGAACTCTGAGCAGTCTGTTCCTGAAAGACTGCCATGTGCAAAGAATCCATGTCAGGACACTTAATAAACAGCTTCAGTCCACAGGAATGCTGAAGCAGGTTGGAAAGAGCTGTATCCTGCAGGAAGGACCCCATGTTGCCACTGGAGAACAGTGTGGGGATGAAGGAGAAGCAGAGACGAGATGTTACTATGGACTGACCACAACCCCCACTCCTTATCCCGCTGTACCACTGAAGAGTGAGGAAAGACGGAGGGAAGTTGAGCCTGGGAAGAAAGGGGTGTGAGGGCAAGGCATATTTAACTTGGCTTTTTTCTCACCATTCTAGTCTATTTTTAATTGGCAGTAAATTAAATCAATCTTCTCCAGCTAGAGTTGGTTTTGCACGGAGCAGTTTCCTGTCCTTATTAAGCTATGAAAATTTCCATCTTATTCCACCTCCTTGCTTTGCTGAGGAGTGGGAATTGAGAGGTTTGGTGGGCATCTGGCAGCCAATCAAGGTTAACCCACTGAACATCATTTTCCACTGTTGTAAGAAGTAGAAACTATCTTTGGTTGATGGATTCCTCCTGTGTAGACAGATAGTTGTGTTTTCTATAATTCCAGTTTTTATTCCTGTACCATTTACAATGCCCTATGATATGCTGACAGCACAATCTACGTGTAGAGCTTCCCTAAACCAGTTTTCAGTAAATTGGGGAACTGATACTAAATGAAGCACATGTAACTGGAAGGGCAGGGCACCCTCATATATTCAAAATGAATTTTGAAAGACACACAAAGGAAGAACCTTCCTTACACATTCTAGAAAGAAATTTTTAGCACAGAGCAGGTAAGTGGAAAATTATAATACTTTTATTGGGATGTCCACTTAATCTATTTTTTCCTAGCTAATCATTAATTCTTTTATCTCTTACTGATCTGTTTATCAATAAATTACAGTCTTTTCTTCCAGTGATATTTTAGATACTGAAGTGTAACATTGCAAAATCACCAAGGGCAAGCAAAATTGAACAAGATATGTGAGGCTTAGAAAAAGGGAAAAGGGAAAGAAAAATGAAAATACAATGGGATGAGGTAAGAAGAAAAAGAACAAAGACAAGTGCTTAAATATGAAAAGGACAAGGAATGAGAAAAAAAGAAAATAAAAGTATTCTGATGTCATAAACAGTAGTTATTGTCTTAATGAAACAGGTGTATCTCTGAGTGTACATGCAGGTATGTATCTAGTGGACATCTGAAGCACCTGCCAGCTGTTTTTTTCAGAGAAAACTATAGCAATAGACTTCAGCCATCAACAAAGGTCCTACCCAGATCCCACAAATGGAAGTTTTCTCTGTGGTTTGTGGCTTCTTGGTACCTGTGGTAGATTAGATCTCACTTAAAATTAGCTGTTAAAATTTGTGAATCTTTAAAGGACCTGTTGCAGGGTTAATCAAACTGTACAGGAGCTGTTGAAGAGTTGTTCAAACTGAACAGAAAAAAAAATAAAGTGGTAGAGAGGGCAATTTCTGCTGTGGGAGGGATTACAGGAAGGCAAACATCTGTGGTGAACTTGATTGAGGAAAGCCTTCAACCCTGTGTGCCAAGAGCTATGTAAAGGATCTTGATAAAATTAAAAAACCCATTCATTAAGAGTAAATGACTAGAGAGGTATTACCAAGCAATAGCAAAGTTCATATGTTACTTGGGAAAAGCTTCCTTAAAAGCTGCATGGAGACCTAGTATGTGACAGAGTTTAGGATTGCTTTTTGGAATAGCATTCTATCTTTTTGGTGTAGGGCTTAATCCATATTTTGTGGACAGGCTCTTGCTATTGTTTCCTAATTCCATGGTCACTCCTTGCAGCCCCATCTTATCTTCCCATTGTTTTCTATTTTTGTACAAAGATGAACACCAATTCTGCCAGTCCTAATGTCTGTGAGCTCAGAGATGATTGTTTTAATCATCTCTGACTAGGAAAATCATTCACGCTGCAGTTTTTCCTTCACATTTATGCTTATTGGAAAGCCTAAATACTTCATCTCACACTCAGAGAAGGAACTAGAAAGTGCTGCACTGTCTTGCTGACAGCATTGCTGTCCTAGAATCTTTTAGCACCATTGTAAATATCAGCATGAATATCCAGAAATCACTTTGAGCATGCTTTTCGAGTAGGAAGAAATTGCAGGTTTTCACATACAGAGGTGTCAACCTACTCCAGTGTCAGTAGTGATTTTCCTTCTATCTTTCACAGGAATACCTAGTAATGGAAACTGTGAGTTCAAGACTGATTGAACTGCCAGACGTTTCCATCTGTATGCAAAATGACATTTGAACAACTGCTTTTCATTTGTTTTGAGTTTTTTCGGTGTGTACACATTAGATGAGTATTAGGATGTCCTAATTAATCATGCAGGGAGATAGGTGAGACTAATTATTTACATCATAACTCCTAAGTAGAAAGACATTTCCTTCCCCATTTCTCTGTAAGTTCAGTCCCTGTCCCTTGCATTCCTTGTCCCATTCCCATTTCTTTCAACTTAAAAAAATTACTGAAAAATTTTGTCTCCCTCAAAGTGAATGAGAAACCTTGAGAGTAGCCAGTTTTACTGGAGCTAATAAATTAATATACACTGGACATAAATCCCTCATTCATCCCTGGCATAATTCTGTTGCCGTTAACTGGGACATGTGTGCAAGTTGTTGGGGTATAAACAACAGGTTTGTTCACTTCATAAAGTGTAATACTTTCACTTTGAAATGTTAATGTTTTGTTTCTGTATGGTTTTTACAATAAAAGGCATTACAATAAAGCCTTTCACAGGCAAAATACTGCAAGAGGTATTTGCAGTTAGATAATATATGATATGTAATATAATGACGCATTTCAACATAGAAGAGAAAGAACAAAGTAGACTTAATTAAAAAAGGTTCATTTTTCAGCAGAAGCAAATGTTTGCTTTTGCAATATCACTTTCTGTGGATTTCTTTTGGATTTTTTTCCCTTATCTTACTTTTAGGAGCTATTCTAGTTCTATTGTATTAATACCACATTCTATGGTATTCTCTAGGTATTTCTTGGCAAAAGTGCTATATGTGACTTACAGAGAGCAAGTACACGTAAAATTGTAGAACCTCAAAAAAGCAAAACAAATATCACCAAAGACATAATTCACATGGAAAATATTTATTGTGAGATTTTTAAGTCAGCATTACAACTTTTTTTTTTTTTTTTTTTTTTT
>WEIU01014826.1:61334-88397 GCA_013389925.1 Aegithalos caudatus
TTTGAACATTTAGACTATAGTGTTAATGCAACCATCAACTTCAATGGTGTGGGGTACACAACTTGTTTGCTTTCTGTATTATTGGATGCTGCCTGACGTACATCTTGTCTGGAGTGGTGAAATGCCTCCAACAGTGTATTCATGATTTTAAGTGAGTGACCTGCTATCTGCTGTTTGGTTTGACCATGTCCCTATTACTCTTTCATAGGTATTGATCTAACTTATTGCTAATGGATTTTCATTGTGCAAACACCTGCAGATTCTCAGATTTGGACTAGATGTTCACTATTTATTGAGCCAGAGAACATAAGAAACAAAAAAAAAAGTGAAGTAGTTGACCAATTTACACATTGCAGATAGAAAGAAATTGGATTTCCTTGCCTGATAAAGAAAAATTGTAATTAAAATTATTAGAAACGTGATAAAAGTATTTGCCAAAAAGGTCACATTAACTGACTTTGTTTGTTAGGTTCTCTTTGCTAGATTTTGGCTGGGTAGGAATATTAATACTATGTCCTCCAGGAAGTAGGCATGGTGCTATTTCCTTCAATCTCAATAATAAAGAATATATTTGCTTTTAGGAGTACAAAACATATTCCATATCAGATAATAACTTTACTGTAGGTAAAATTTAGTGTCAAACTCCTGGAGCAAGTTTCTGAAACAAACATCTCTCTTTTTCTAATTTTTCTAAATATTTTTCTGAAAGGGTATCCATGCTGGTCTTGGACATGGCAGTGCCTGTAATGATTTCCCTGTTTTGGGAATGAAGGGAGAGACAACAGGTTTATTAGAGTGTAAAGAGATAAAAGCAAAATAGCAAAGCAAAGAGAAAGACTTCTGAAGGAAACTCTCAGTGTCTAAAAATGAAAAATCATTCAGGTGATAGGTGCCACTCCCCTTCACATTTCAGGATATCCTTCACATTCCCATCTAGTGTCAACTCCTTTGCTTCCAGCTTCATGCCTTCACTTGTTGCATGGAGGGCACTGTACAAAGACCAGACTGTATTCTAGTTTATGATACGTACTTTAGGGCTTAGCAAGCATTTCCCACCTAAACTTACACAGGGCTCACCAATTAAATCAGTATCCTAATAGATTCAAGAAAAGGTGAATCTAGTTATAAAAACACAGTTGGAGGAAGCTAGGTTACAATCTAATAGGTAGTATTTCCCCTCCAGGCTTGGGATACAAACACATTTTGCCTCTCTGCTAAGTTCCATGACCACTAGGAAGTCCCTACACAGCTCTCATGGTTTTGTTGGTACTTTTGGTTTTGCAGCTGCCTAGTGAACCCAAGCAGAGTACTGACCCACCTTGAAAGTTAGCCAAAATCTGTGTATTTAAAGCTTCCCCTTCTGCATCAAGTAGAGCTCTACAGATCCATAGTCCAGTGAAGAAAAAAAGAGATATGAGAAAGAAAAGGGAATGAGAACCTTGTGCTGTGGGAGAGAGGATTCAAGTTTCACTTTAACATCCAGCTATGACATTAGTCCTTCTAAATCTAGGTTTTGTCTCTTTGCTCCATTTTAGCTATATTAGAAACCTGTGTTTACTAGCAGCACTCTGAAGCTAATACAGTACAATTAAATATTTCCAGTTAATCAGTATCTAAAAAATTACTGGAACATTAAAAAAAAACAAACAAAAAACAAAAAACAAAACAGTTTTTATGTGCAAGTGAGTAAATCTAAACAGATTAACTGAATATCTTAGTGAACTCTTGATGACACCTGTGCCGATATTTTTGTGAGGCTCACAGGACCTTTCAGCTATTTTGTGAAATATACGTAGGTCTTCCTGTCTTCTGTTTTTGCTCAGCAGCTCAATAATACATGCAGGTGAGTTTTTCAGCATCTTGATGGCTGTTATAGTTTCTTTTATTAAACTTGCTGTAAGTACAATTAGTGGCTCACTAACTCTTGGCACAGAGCATACATTATATTTTAGAATGTCTTCTTACCTTCCTAAAGGACTGAATTCACGGCTTCTTAGTGATACAAAATGCTTTCTGAGTTTTGTCCATCATAAACAGAGCATTAGTTAGGTAATCTGTAACTAGGGTCAGCTAACAGATTTATTAAATTACAGACATCTGACTGACAAAAATGACTGGACTGTAAAAATATGATCACTCAGCTTTTTATTTTGAGTAACTAATGGTATGTCTTAGCTTCAAGTATCAAGGACAGAATCAGCATGTTTAGTAGATTATTTTGGTGCCATTTTCTCCATTTTATTTGCAATTGCTTATTTTTTTATCATACGATGATCTTGCTTTTTTGGCCAAAGCTTGAAATGAAATCACAGCATCTCATTTGACTGGGAGTGAAATTAAATAGAAGTATCCACATGATCACATGCATATCTACACAATTACAGTTTTTTTACACTCTCTTTAGCATCTTAAATTTTTAGAGCAAATGAAGTAAGATAGGTTTTTGATTCTTTGAAGGTGAAAAGGAGACACACTATTGAGAGGGATATTGAAGAATCAAATTACTAAAAGTAGGAGGAATAAGTGAAAAAAGTTACTTGGCAAAACATGAGAAAGAAGAAACAGAAGTGACAACTGAGAATTAAAGGAAAATTACTTCAGGAATGCAGTTACTGCTTCTGAGTTCAAAATTCAACAGAAAAAGGAAAGTATTTCTCGAGTAGGAAATATACAGAAGGGAAAACAGCTTTAAAGGAGGAAAAGGGAAGTTTTTGTTTTTTTTTTTTTTTTTTTTTTTTTTTCCTGGCTGCTGTTCCCTGGAATGTGTTATTATCTTCTGTATGATTCTTGGATGATTTGGCCAATTTTGTTTAATCTTTCCTCTTCCCTGTGTAATGACTCCTAAGTGAGCAGAACCTGTCAAAATGAAGGTAATGAGCAATTGTGAGAGTTGACAACTGCCATGGATCCTGTATTTACCACATCTAGGGAGTGCTGAAAGGGAAGCTAAACACCTCTGAAGTAACCAGTCACTTGACATTGCTATGCAGTCGTATATCAAAGATCTTAGCTCTAGTAAGGTTCAGTATAACTGGCCAGCTGCTGGTCCCAGCCACAGGATCATTCTTCCTGCTTCTCCTTCATGTCAGCAGTGACTGTGATAAGTGGGGGCACGTCTGAGGGATTTAGTCCCCAGTAGCAGACCAGTTCAGTGATGACACTCCTGGGTACTATGATGATGCAGCATGAAACAGAGAAGCTGGGGGTGCTTTAAAGAACAGACACTAATGGGATGCTGCAGAGAACTGGCACACAGGCTAGTGTAAAGAGTTAAATATGTGCAGGACTGCCAGGCAATGAGAGAGACATTGAAATACTATGCTTCCTGTGAAAGAAAAGTCATGTAAGCAATGTTTAATTTAAGTGTTGCTGAACTCAGCAAATAGATGTTCTACATATCATATTCCATGCCTCCAGACCTTTAATTCACTGATGGTTTCTGTATTCTCTTGACCTGCTGTAATAATCACTGCTTCACCTATCCAAGTGGCTGACTTGCTCCATGGGGGAAAAGCCATGACTCAGAAGTCCCCAGCTAGCTGGTCAATACAGGACTCCAAATTCAGCATTCAGAGATTTTTGGCTGCTGCAGCAATTTTGCTATTGTGCTTCTAATTGTTTCATTCCAGAGGGGATATGCAATGTGTCAAAAGATGAAAATATTAATAGAGACTATCATGTATCATTCTCTACAAGTAGCTTCTTTCTGCAAAGGACAAAGTTATGAACTGATAAAGTGAGGGTTAGGATTAAATCAGCCATTTCTATGGAGATAACTTCAGAGAAATATAGCTCTTCCTAGTGCTGATCAACTGCTGATCCTACTCTAACTTGTAATGAAAGGATTAGATGACAAGTGTCACCAGCATTATTTCAGATGCTAAGAGATTGCTAATAATGTGATAGAAGTCTGCTGTGAATATTGCATGAGGAAGGTTATCTATAGCATAAGTTGAGCGGGGAACTAGCTTTTTTGTACCCTGACAGCATAATTACAAATGCTTCTTGCTCCTTACACATGTCAGCTCTCTGCTTCTGCTGTTAGTTTATGAAGTAGTGTAGTGTGCTACACAAATCTGTCATGGTCCTTCTTGACCTAGAAAAGTCTGAGACTGGTTGATCCAAAGTTGTGTAAAATCAATGGTTTTTCTCCCCAAAGAATATTGCCAAACCTTGAGTGCTACTAAAATAAATATATAAAGTGGGGATTAACTTTTCCTAAATGAGCTAGCAAAAGAATTATTTGAAATAAAAGCACAGCAGTGGGTAGAAGGACACCTATCTGTTTCAGCTCCTACCATGAAAATTCTTGTTGCCTCATTTTACCCAGTTCTATTTGACAAATGCTTCATAGAGGAGTTGCTTAGCTAGTGCAGTTGAATGGTTGGGAAGATTTTCGTAAGGCAAAAGATACAATACAATTCTAAAGTGTGATTATTGTGATTTTGATCATAGCTTTATGAATATTGTATAAAAATTTTATTAGTTCTGTTTGGTAGAAAGAAATCATTCACAGCTGGTAACAGCTTTTATGAGTGTGCTTGTTTTAGTTGGGGTAGAGTTAATTTTATTCATAGTAGCTAGTGTGGGGCCATGTTTGGGATTTCTGCTGAAAACATTATTGATAACAGAATGTTGTTTTAGCCATTGCTGAGCAATGCCTGCACAGGGTTGAGGCCTTTTCAGCTTCTTATTCCACCCCATCAATGGGGACACTAGGAGTAGACAAGAAGTTGGAAGGAGGCACAGCTGGGACTGTTGATCCAAACTGACCCAAGGGATATTCATTCCATACCCTATGGCATCATGCTCAGCATATACTGCTGAGGGGAAGAGGAAAGAAGGGGAGATGTTTGGAGTGATGACATTTGTCTTCCCAAGTCACGTTATCTGAGGTAATTGCTCCTGACTTCCTGGAGATGGCTGAACACCTGCCTGCCCACAGGAAGGGGTGAATTAATTCCTTGTTTTGTTTGCTTGCATGAGCAGGTAAACAAATTTTTGTCATTTTTAGTCTTCTGATCCTCTTCTCCATTCCACTGAAGGGGACTGAGTGAGTGGCTATGTGGTGCTTTGTTGCAGGCGGGGGTTAAACTATTATAACAAGTAGTCTTGCTAGCTAGCGGTTTTGTTTAAAAAATACATTTGGAGCTTTTCCCCCAACTTTTATCATTTATTTAATTTGATCCATTCTAGTCTCTGCACTTGAATTTCCTGCATGATTAATTCTATAATATTAAAAATGTGATGAAATGCAAACTTTATAAAATTGATGGATAATTATGTTTCTTATGTTAGTCAGCGAAACGGATGATGAAAAAAACACTATGGCCTGATCAAAACCATTAAATAATTTAAAATGAGGACTTCAGAATCAGGTTAGAAGAATTATATTGAAAATAATGGTTATCTTGCTTTATAAGCTTTCTGATGTGTCCTATCTTTTACAGGGCTTTTTTCTTGTGAATGTTAAGCACATATTTGTAGTTAATTTGCTGATACTATGTGCATGAGCTATTACTTTTCCTTAACTTCAAATTGTGCAGTTCATTCTTTTCATTCCTAAAAGGATAAAGGCTGGGATTTTCCAAAGGAGCTTAGAAAATTTAGGTCTAAATTTTAAAAGGTGCCTGAAGATTCAGATAGATGCCAAAGGGGATTTTTCAGAAGCATTCAGCTTTGTATTAGAAGAAATAGAAATGGATATTGAAATTCTTTAAAATCATACTGGGTTTGTATCAGTAGCCTTTAATTCCTACAGGTATTAAAATTGCCTTCTTTGGCTATGTCTATTTTAGTAAGTAGTGCAACACAGTAGGAGCAGATTTGTAGAGCAAAATGATGCTGAGAAGCTGACATTCACATTATTTAGTTCTGGGGTGTTTGTCTTCAGAAGAGCACTAGTCCTGTCCTATAGACCAAATTCAAATTAGCAGATGGAGAGCTTTAAATATGTGACATAATCCCAGAAGAATTGTTTAGAAAAAATGACTGGAAGTCCTCTAGTCCAATGTGCAGCTCAGTATTGACTACTGAATGCTGCACTGCTCTCCCAGTGAAAAGGACTTTAGAAATCCAGCCTGGACCTCCCAAGCTGTAGCTTCTGTTATTTTTGGCTGTATCTTGTGTTATTGTTCTTTTGCTTGTATAGCATCTCCACTAAGATAATTTTGGCTCTCTGTTTTGTTTCCTGTCCAAGCTGTAAGCATTAGTACAGAAGCACATGAAGCAGGATTGTGCATTTGCAGCCCTTTCCTATGCAGTCTTTCTCCATATATACTGCTTTCTATCTTACCTCTGGATGTGGACCCCTAGTTCAAAGCTCTCCTTGAAAGGTCACCATATCTGTCTCCTAGCACACTATGAAGAAAGAAACAAAGTCTTACTGGTGACTTAGGTATGCATCCAGTTGTTCTGCCATATATATCTCTTTATCTCTGAGTCTTTCCTCTTGTCCAGAAAGATAGAAGAGAACCCAATTTTGAGTTCTGGCCATGTTTTCTTTACACCATTATCCCTAGAAGCATGGTCCAGTAGCCTACTCTCAATAAGCCTCCAGGATTTCCCATTCATCAGGTATGTCCTTTGCTGTCTGTGAGTTCCTAACATTTTGATTGCCCCTCAAGTAATACAACTTAAGCCTGTCAGAAATCTTACTGACTGAAAGTTCTGGTTGGAAAATGTTAATTGATAAAACAAATTAACAAACTCGGAATGGATATTCTACATGGATGTTCTGAACTGCAATATATTCTTGGGCACAGTTTTTGCTTTGAACCTCCCATAATCAGGAGAAGAGAATTCAGTGGATATGTTTAAATTGCATGCACAATTCTGGTCCCTTGATTGTCCATCAAAATCATGTTCTTCTTTTATTCCCTGGCATCTTTCAAAAGTATTCCCCGCACAGTCAATCTAGACTGACCCCATGAGGTCTCTTACAGTCTTTTGTAGGAACACATTGGAAGCTCCAGTGAGTTTCCAGCCTCACTCCTCATATTTTACTATTGGTAGAGAGCTGTAAAGAAAAGTAAAAATACAGTTCTTACTTATAATGTGGAGACTGAGGTGTTATTTCCAAACTGATGTTTATTTACTGTGACAGTAAGACCAGATATGTAACTTCCCTCTACCCCTATATCTTCTATATAGCAAAAATAAAAACAATGTATAATTCATGACTGTCCATATAGGGATGTTATAGCAGCTACATACTTCTCTAGATACCTTAAATGTCAGTTTTGTCATGCAAAGTATAGCAAGTCAATTAAAATTGCCTTAATTTTCTGCTTTATTATTATGGTTATCAGATACTGGGTGCACAATCTGGTTATGGTGAAGTAAGATCTAATTTTCCAGGCTGTCAGCTTACTGCTTGGGTACATTACCTTATATTGCTGTGAAGTAAAATTCATCCTTTCCATGGATTAGTTGCCTTTTTCAAGTTTCTCTCTGAGTTTGGCCCACAAAATCTTGTTTGAGTGTTCATTGCCTCAAGGAAATATATCAGGGTTGGAAAAAGTGCTTTCCTCTTGCAGAAGCTTTGCTGTTTTCCCCCATCAAGCTTTACTTTTGTTTTTATATGGTTTTGTCCTTAATTAGGCTCTTAATTACTTTCTCTGAAACCACAGTAAGTCTCATTGCTTTGTAATTCCCCTGATCTCCTGTGACTTCTTATTTTAAATATAGATGGTGTTTTATGTGAACAGATTGTTATCCTCAGAAATAATTGCTGTTGTAAAACCTGTATTTTGCATCCTTTTCTATATCAACACTGGTTCAAACTTTATTTCATTCAAATTTTTCTAGCCAGTTAAGTCCTGTAGCCTGGAAAATGTCAAATATATTGACTGCTTTTCTGTTTTTGTGCTATATTCTCAGTAGTTCTCTGCTCATTGAAAAAAAAAAAGATAATACTTTTTCCAATAGCACTGTTCCAGTGGTCACCACTGGTATAAAGCAAACAATAATTTTTCCCACAAAGAAAGTGGGGACAAATAGGTAAGTGGGTCAGCAGCATCAGCCAACCTGGGGAAGGCAGAACCTCTGGTATGCCTTTTCACAGGATGGAAGGGTATGTACAAGGCCGTGTGCAGGGGAGTGTCTGACACTTTAAGGGTGTCTGGTCAAGAATCTTTCCAATGCCAAGGGATAATTGGAAAAGGAGGAAGCTATAAACAAGAACATAAAAGGACACAAAGCTGATGAACAAATGATAAGGGAGGCAGTGATGAGAACCAAAGCTGATCAATCACACTAATTGATGGGGACCTGTGAGAGTGTCAGAATGTTTATTCCAGGGAGGTAATGTAGACATCTGATCAGGGACCTTGTCCATTGGGAATCCAAGGGAAAAAGGAGAAAGCCAGCAACCAAACCAAGACATAGACCTCATAAAGCAAACATGGACACAATGACAAAACACAGACTTCACCACTCACACTAATTGTGAGCTATCAAGGAACCACAGATGGCACCTCCAGGAAGATCAACCTGGACGTTGTAGCAGATAAAATTGTAAACCAGAGGGAGTCTGGATCAGGATGTTGCCAAGGATGAATAGATAAGTACAAACCCATGGGGAACCTGCAGGGGAAGGAGGTTGGTCGCTTGTAAAATGGTGCAAGTCAGTACATTGCCTGACCAAGCCCCGTGCCTGTTCTCTGAAGTATGTCCTATCTTCTTATGTCTTATTAAATCTTTTCTTAGCTCACTCTGTGTGTGTGTGTTGCAAGGACTAATGCCAGTCACTGATGAGACCTGTATGTGTGTCAGTGGGTTCTGTGCTAGATGCTGGAGTCAGGCCAGGGCTGGGGGTGCCTGTGCTGGCAGCTACTGGAGTGAGGCCTCTGTGCCCCCTGCTGGAATGAGTGTGGGTCCTTCACTTCCAGCTCGGACAGGAACACGGTGTGTTCCCAGCTACTGGGAGAAGGAAGCAGTGATATGAGAGAGGAAAGTGAGGGACTCAGCACTGGTGGCTGAAGTGGGGGTTCACAGCCAGGTGATGCCAGGTTTCAGCTGCTGTTCCACCTTTTCCAGCCAGGTGTGTGTGAAGGGTGGGGTTTGTTTTAGCAAATCTCAAAGGGGTCCAGGCAGTGAGGTGCAGGCCTAGAGTCTGGGCTGGGGCATTAGGTGGGCAGAAGGTCTGTGCTGGTACATCCAGGGAGACTTGAACATGTGAAGTGCATGAGGGATGAATGTGTGAGCCTGTGTGTTTGCCAGTGAGCATCGAGCTGGAGCAGCTGGCAAGTAGGGGATCTGGGTGCTGCATGGGTACTTAAGGAAATGGAGAATATGTGTATGCAACCGAGACATTGTTAGGTGTCTGCTTGCACTGGTGACCTCCTGTCTCTACCAGCTGAAGAGAAGAGGGCAGTTGGCTGGCTGGCTAGTGTTTCATGGGTTCTGTGTGAGGTGCTGTTGAAGACAGCACCTGGTCTGTGGCAGCTTGTGTGACCATCTGTGTCCTCTATGTCCGTGTGTCTGTCTCTGGGACACGTGCAGCTTTGCTACCAGTAGAGGTTGCAGTCAGGAAAGCAGCAACCATGCCCATCAGGCTGGGTAGAGACCAGGAGTCCCCAGTCACTGGGCTGAGCTCCAGCAGTTGGGAGAGAGGGTCCTGGGCTGGAGCTGCTGGGGAAGGTGGCAGCAAATCTAACGTCACTTGTTGGAATCATGTTTTCAGATACTGCATCATCCCTTATGGATCCCTTTTAAAGCACTGTGGGGTAATTACAGATAGTAGCATGACTTGCCATAGAAATACACATTCAGAGCTTCCGCCTCCCCTTTCATTAAATTGTAATATACCTGTTGGTCTGCACTGGGAAGAGCCCAGTAAACTACAAATACTATTGATCAGAAGATACATAATAACAGCCTGTGTCTACTGCCTCCCCTTTACACACTCTCAAGTGCCTGAGGCACTGTTATGCTTTGTCCTTCCAAGTGGGAGCACAGGGTAGAGGCCTTGGCAGGCACAGAGAGTGGCACTGGGTTGGTGCAATGTGATAAAAAATGTGGGGAAGACGATACAGGAACATGGGCTGGGCGAGTGAGAGGGGAGGAATATATTACTTTATGATGTAGAGTGTGTGACTGGAGGGTGTAAAGGATAATGCATCTAAGTGGCAGTGAGAAGAGCAGGCAACTGGGGGCAGCCAGCTGAATATGGAAGCTTCTTTCAGGATCAAAGGCTGACTACTGCCTAAAATAGCTCCAAATAAAAGCTGTGTCAAAACTGTGCTATATGTGTTTTTAAGACACTTAGGTGCTTTTCAAATTGTACCGTTATGAACAAATAGTTTCAGCACATAACTGCAAATGTTCAATGTGCATGTTTTCCAGGTAGAATGTCAAAGTATGAGGTTTGGAAATTCAAAAGTAAAATAAATGGTCCTGTCTCTAATCCTGATGGCTGGAAACTGATCTTTAACTGGGACTGAAAAAATGCATGATCATATAATTGTGTAGGTAGGTTCTTTGCCTGTGTAAATTATTCACTGATTTCAATGATGTTTTGGCAGCTGATGACTGTTGATGATCCAGAGATATCTTTTTTTATGTGTTGGTAGGAACTGATGGACCATGTCTGTTGTCTGAACGAAGGTTGGCTTGTAGTTCTCTGGTTTACAGTCTGCTTTTTGCTCTGCATTTCCCTTTTGAGTGATCACTTATATAATTTGTGAACATGTTATAGTTGGTTTCTGCAAGAAGAAAAAAGCAAATGTGTTTAAAGAGCTTATAGATCATCCTAGCTATCAATATTGTACAAAATTAATAATTTCTAACAATTTCTACAGTGATGCATTGGAAATTACTATGTAATGCCATCTGGTTCAGAAAACTTCAGAAAAATAATAATCTGAATGAAGATGAGAATCGAAGAAAATGCCAGTAGCTCTCCTGGTTTATTTCAGTTTCCTGTAATTTTATACAATAACATGTCTGATATTTTTATAAATATCTGTAGTGCAAAAAGGATTCCCATATATTTCCTGGTAACTGAACTAAGGCTCAAAATTCTTTCTAAATTCCATTTCAGAACATGACATTGATTTTATTTTGGATATGTTTTTAAGATTGCTTTTGTAAATTATTTGTCCATAAAGAAGAAGTATAGAACAATATGTCTTCTCCTATTTATGGATTCTACAGATGTGGCACTATACTTGGACCTTATTCAAATATTCCTATTGTAGCAGGAAAAAGTAATCCAAACCACTAGATATACATAAGAAATTGCCTTGGCACTCATAGCTGATTTTTTAGTGTTTATTGTTTTCTTTATCCGATGAGCACTTTATTCCAGGTTTTAAATCCCCTAGATGGCACTACAGAATGCAGTATTTAAATGTTTCATACAATGCCATTAAATAGATGATGTTAAATAATTTTGTGTTTGAAAAATAAACATTTATGAGTTGTTTAACAAAATGAAATAAAAGCCAAAGCTTTTGTCTAATACATCTCTGGTATTTTGGCATGGCCTGATGTACAAAACGTGGAACAGTATGCTAGATGTGTGCCAGACCACATATAACCCTTTCTGCTCATGTGGTCCAGATGGTGGCTGTCAGTTTCAAATCTAGACTTGGGCCTCCAGGTCTGAATTGGAAAATAAGTGTGTTCAATCTAAAGGGATTAAAGATCAGGAAAGAAAACAAGAGTTGTTGTTTTGTGTTAGAAACACACTTAGCAACTGAATGTACTAAAATTGTCTTTTGCAAAGAGTTGTTGTTTGAGGCCACGTAAGAGATTTTAACATTTTAATTGGTATTTAAATTTCATGCTTTAATTGCAGGTACCTTGCATGCTGGACCTCATGGGAATTCTGATACTTTGTGTTACCCCAGAGCATTTCTTTTGCAGTTGGTATGTCATTGTCTGCAGATCACTGCAGTAAATACTTTACTGTACTGCTGAAAAGAGAGAAAAACATTGCCATCTGCAACTACAGCTTGCAAATTACAGCTTGCAATCGTCTGCTATTAAATAAAGACACTTTAACAATATTTTGGGTTTTAAATTAGCAATTTACATCACAAGATGCTGAAAATACTAGTCTTTTAATACAGCAATTTTTGTTTCCTTTTAACCAGGCCTCAACATGTATTGAATAATAAAAAAAAAAAGAAAGTAATACAAACCAGTGTTTACTTAAACAATAGCCACTGACAGCAAGAGGCACACAGATGGAAACCCAGTCGCTTGTATCTCAGTGGGAGGTTTCATTTGAGGACCTTGATGGGGATGTGATTGGACTGGAACACTCTAATTTACATCATGGAGAATCTATCCTGATGCCTTTTTCCTGATGCTGCTGTGCCAAACTAGGTCTCCTGTGAGAAACTGGTCACATGCAGGGAGAAGAAAGGAAAGGCTTTAGTCTGAATGAGAGGAAAAAGCAGTTTCAAGTGCTGCAAATACAGGACCTCTTGCAATAGTCTGCTATTTTATGGTCACAAGTAATGGCAGAACCATGCCTTTGAATTTTTTATTTATTTATTTATTTATTTGTTTGTTTATTTTAAGAATGGTAAAGAGGACAGCAGAGGAGCTATAGGGCATATTTGATCTGTGGTGCCCATTGCCCTATAGGTTAAGGAAGGAACAGAATTGCATAATGTCCTGCCAGGAAACAGCCCAAAATGTCCTCTTTTTAGTGTCACTTCATTTACAATGATAGAATGAAAGACTGGAGAGAAGTTGTCCATTATAATGTGTGCAGAGCTCATTCTTTCATCCAGGGAATCTCAGTGTCAGCAAAATGTATGGAGAGATTCCTGACAGAAAAAGCCCTAGATGTAATGGAAAATGCCAGCAAAGAATTCTATGAGGTAAGCAGAGTTTTCTGTTAAATTCTACCAGATGGTCCACAAAGGCCCATAAAAGTGCTTTCCAGTCATAAATCTCACAGAATTTT
Organism: Aegithalos caudatus; assembly: GCA_013389925.1. Classification (NCBI taxonomy): domain Eukaryota; kingdom Metazoa; phylum Chordata; class Aves; order Passeriformes; family Aegithalidae; genus Aegithalos; species Aegithalos caudatus. The sequence goes on from WEIU01014826.1 coordinate 74,260, forward strand.
TCCTCCCAGGGCTAATCTTGTAATTGCTAATCAGCGAAAGCTACAAGTGCTTGCTTTATCTTTGAGTACACACAAAGATGTTTTACTTCTAGTCTGCCTGGGCTTTTGGGAAAGCAAATGCTTCATTATTGATGAGAAGGTAAATCTACAGGGGCAGGTGGGGAATAGCATAAAATTCCTGGTGAAGTACAGCCAGGGCCTGCTTGGGCATTTGGTAACACACTGATTGTTGTAGGGGATCTTTTTCTTCCACGTACTTTTGTGATGCTCCTAAACTGTACATTCATTTTCTCAGTCATCTTTCACAATATAAATCTGTACAGTCTTTTGGCCAGGAACTAAGAATCTTTGTTTCACCTCCATAATGATCCCTAACTTTTTTTCTGATGTTGAGCAAGTCACTTAGGTTACATTGGAAGTGAACCGTGGGTGTGTACTGTGGCACTCGGTAACATCCTGGTCTCTCCTTTCCCCTGATTTACAGGCAGTGGGCAGTGGCAGATGTACCCAGGGCAGCCATGCATGTGTGAGAGTGGGAATAGAGGGCTTGTGGTGTATATCCACATCTCCAAGTTGGGTAGATGTGCCTCCTCCTTTAGTCTTTTTTGTTTTGCATTCTCTACATATCTTAATTATCTCATTCTGTCTATCTTAGGATCCTGGAATCCATTTTAAGACTGTTCAAGCCAGCACCATATAATCTGAGTCCCCTGTAATACTCTCTACATGAAGTCAGTAGCAGTAGTGATATCTCTAGTAGAAATTTAGTAGCTGACACTTACAGACTTACTGTAGTCCCTGATACCTGTCACTTATTCTGCAAACTCTTAGGATCAGGTTTATATCACACCATTTACCAGTATAAAGCTTAGCATAATCTCAACTGGTATGTGTGGAGGCAGTTGTGATACAAATACTTTTCAGAATCCATCTTTTGTTATCAGAAATATAAATTACTATCATAATTTAGGTAATTTTTTTCTTAATCCCCTTTATTTTTTCTCTGATAAAAAGAAATGTTTCACAACAGTATAGTATACAAATTTTCACAGTAAGAGAAGAAAGGGAGGAAAAATTATTTTAATAAAAATTTAATCTTACTGAAATGTAGGCAGTATACTCAAAGCACATACTAGCCTCAGAATATTGTTATTTGTCAAAAGTTTTACGAAGTGCAATTCCTTCATTGTACATCATTCTCTTGGTGCCTGCTGAGTAGCTAAGAAATTTCAGTCATGATTCTCACAAAATAATGGCAAGACCTGCTTAGATTTTTTCTATGATTTGCCAGCAAAAAGTCCTACTTCAATTAGTAACTTGCTTTTTAAACGGTTTAGTCTGATTAGTCATCTCTCTGATACTCATTATCACTCCACATTATTATTTCACTTAAGAACTGATGCCATCCATCCTGTTTAAATGTCAGATTGGTATGCATTTAGTCTTGTGATTCCTGTTCAAAAGATTTCTGTATCTAACTCAACTGCTGCTTCAGCTCTGGTTTTCTGCTTCAGAAACCCAACCTAGAGGACACTGCTCTTAGTCTTTTATCAGCTGCTATTTATAATGCCTTTTGGTGGTAAGGACTGGTGGATAATGGATGGATTTTCAGTTCTCTGTTGATTATGAACTTCTATTAAAATTTTAAATTTTAAAAGGCACTTTTTTTAAAAATTTTTTTTTTTTTTTAAGATTGACCATATATCCTGTCACTAAAGCATAACTGAACTCACTTTGATTCCTTGATAAAATTGAGAGATGCCATTAATCTACTACTACTATTTGGAACAAAAATACTTACGCCTTTGTTAAAGAATGCTCAGTCTTTTCTGAACCACTGTTGCTGTAAGAGAACTATGCATATGTTGCTAAAACTGTGGAATAGTGATAATTTTTATATATGCTTGTTAGGAGACTGTGCTTAATACTCAAGACTTCATATAGTTCTCAGCTTGAATTAAGTATATCCTTTTCTTTTTCAAGAAGAAAAGGCCATTTTTCCTGTTTTATTAATTATATAATTATCTGTGGACTGTTGAAAAAAAGGGAATAAAATGTGAATGTTTACATTTGCACACATAATTCTTATTACACAGCTTTTGACATGAATCCCTTGAGCTGGATGAAGGCCAGTTTATTTCCTAACCTATCACAGAACAGCTGGAGGCCATGTGTAACTGCAGACTTGCCAAATCCAACAATTCTGGCTCATGGGAATTTGGATCAGAGAGACTGTGGCAGTCCAAGACTGCTTCATAGAGAAGCATAATTTAGACATGGTTCCTGTAATCCTGTCAAAGACAGTGTGCAGATAGTCTGAAAAAAAAAAAAAAAGAAAAAAAAAAAAAAAAAAAAAAAAAAAAAAAAGAAAAAAAAAAAATTTTCAAAAGATTAAAAAGTTTTCAAGAGATTAAGAAGTTCAATAAAAAGACAGGTATGCTGTATTGTGGAAAAAGACAATTTTTTATTTTGAGTTTTGTGATGGAGCAAAGATTTTCCTGATGCTAAACTTAAAACTAGTAGGCATAAAACTGGATCTTCTCATCCCTGGTGACTCAGAAGCAGAGCGAGACATGATTCTTCTTTAAAAATTCTCATGTTATTTATTAGTTTGAATGTGTCTCAACAGGCAGTAATAAGATGAAGTGTGTGCAGTCTGTTCCATGCAAACTTTCAGAATGTGACCTTTATAAGGGTATGCTACAGTTGAGAAAGTAGTAGTAAAGGTAATTTTTTGAATAGTTTGTGGAAGACATTGCTTTGGGAGTTCAGATTCTCGGCAAACTTCAGTGCGTTGATACCACTGTCATAGACACTTCAGAAATAATGATAATACATCTAGATTACACAGATACTGGCCCAAAGGGCTGGGTGTTATTGCCAAATTCTAAAGTGAAAACAGGGCTGTACAGATTCCCCATGCAGCTTGTGTTTAATTTTACAGGAGACATTGTTTTAATTTTTGTAACAATCCCCAATGTAGAAATTGTATTCTAATCAGTGCAAGAGTCCAAAAATTTTTGTGTACATGCCAGCAAAAGAATCTTCTAAATATGACATAGTTTTACTTGGTAGTATAAATACCTACTGGAGCTTGATTAGAAGATATTGTAGAGAGGTGTATGCTAAATTTTTACTACAGTACTATAAGATACCCTCTAAGAAATAGGCAGTAGTTCCAACAACCTGCCTTTCTTGGAGGTAATCTTTTCATGGAAATTTCTGTTTTTACCTGTCTTCTTCCTTAGAGTTGGGCAGTCAGCTGCCTGGATATTATTCACAGGCTTGCAGCAGACACCCAGGCTCCTATTTTTTCCATGATGCTAGATACTGAGAGATAAAATTCTTCTAAGGACAGGAACATTTGTGCATTTGGAGCACTCTCCAGAGGCATGGTGGCCACAGCTGCAAGGCTGGCAAGACAGCTGCAGCTCCAGAGGCTCCAACTGCTTCTTAGCACAGTTGCCTCATCCAGAGTGCCAGGAGCTTGTTTGTTAGCCCCTTTGAAACAGTGCTGCTCTCTTCCTGATACACTGGATTGTGTGATGGAGTAGATGATCACTTGGGGAGTGGGTCCCGGTCGATGGATCGCTCCTCTGTTGGAAGACAAACCCCGTACATCCCATTTTTTGCTGCAAACTACCTGGTCCTGCTGGACCCAGGCTACTGTTTGAAAATAAATTGGTATCTCTGTTAGAGGAAACACTGGGAGAGAAGACCTTGAATCTGTTGCCTAGAACTGAGACTATCCATCTGGGATGACGCAGACTTGAGATACTCTCCCTGACTGCCGATATATTTATTCTTTTTAAACAAAATGCAAAATCAAAGCAGTGTTACTGTAATCATCTCAGTTTAAATGTGTTCCTACCTCTCCCTTCCATGTACTTGCAAAATGACCTCAGAAGGGGAAATGCAGTCCTGAGTTGTCAGCCTCGCCTGTGGAGGAAGTAAAATATTTTGCCTCATGTCTGTGAAGCCATCTGAAGCTTCCTTCCATCACGAGATCTTCGTGTTGCTGTGTGCTCACCTCTGAGTTACCCATCTCAGCCTTTGTGGCCCCAGAGTCAGCAGTCACCCCCGGTGTCTGCTACTGAATTCCTCCATGCTGCTGCTTTGCAGAGCCACTTTTTCCGCTGCTCTGGTTTGAGCACCTTCAGTGCAACGTGGGATACATGAGACTTGGATATGCAACACCTGTTGAGTGGCTTCAGTAATGCTTCCCCTTAATAGCAATCCTGTAGATAACTTTTGTTAGCCCAGGAAAGCAGGAAAAATGTACATACCCCTAAGTACAGCTATTATGTTGGTATGCAGCTCGCATTTAAGTGCTGTGGGGTGTTAGCCAAAGATCTCCAGCTACTTCAGATACCAAAAGCAGCAAAACTGTGATAACATAATATCCAACACAGGATACTTAACTGGTTGCAAAGCTCTTTTAGAGCTGACTCTAAGTGCCTCTTCAGAATATCACATAGTGCCATATAGATCCAGTTTTAATGGGATGTTAAAAAAAAAATCAAAAATCCACTCTTGCACATTCATGTTTGGCAATTAACTTTTCTTTGCTATTACCTGAACTGCTGCTAAGGCAGATGGCACTGTCTAGTTCCTGTCATCAAATGATGAACTTCAGCTGTCTCTAAAAGCTGCTATTTGAAGAGAGCTTCTGCAGGAAAAGAAAATATGACCCTGTTGTGCAAGTGATAAAAATCAGTGTATTGGCTAATTGTCAGACATGCTAGTGATCATACAGTGATGATGGGCACCTGTGCATTACTGGAAATTAGTTACTGAATATAAGCATTTCTCTTCTTAGAGAGTGCAACATAAATATGCTGGTATGTGTTTTTGCTCAGAACTAAAATGGCCTTGTCTACTATCAGGCCTTAATGGGAGTTTTTCCTTGTTCAGATTTATTTCCATACTGATTTGGTGAATAGATTTTTTCTTTCCAAAAGATGTTTTATTTCATCTTTCACCTTTGGGACTGACAGAGTCCCAAGGTGGAAAGTAAGGTCATGAAGTAAGGTCACCTCCTCCTCTCATTCTGGTGCTGGAATAGGTAGCTCTAATGCAGTGGAAAGAGACTTTGTGAAGACTAACATTTGGTTTTTCTGTCAGAAATAGAGTGAGAGGTGATTTACAAACTACAGAACATGTGTGGAACTTTGAGACTACCATTCTCCAGATTATTACTTGATTTGTTTGCTTCAGTGAACAAATATGATCCTATATGTTGAGTTTTACTTCCTAAGAGTGTCTTATCACCCAAAGATAATCTTAAACTTTCCAGACAGTTGTACCGCCTACACATCTATGCTGAATAAGGGAGAAATATTCCAAAGCTGTCACTGTCAGTGCTCAATAAGAGATAAGATCACTCAGAAAACTTTGTATCATGCAAAGAAATAATTTTAAGACTATGTAATGTAAGTCTGTATACTTGCACACTTGCATTCTTTAGAGTCAGAAAATTTGCAGACATTTCTTGTCTACATTATGTTTGCAGTACTTAGAGCTAGAGGTCTCAGTCCTAGTATACTAGGCATTAGAAAGAAAAGTAGTGAATAAAGACTTTTTTTCTGAAAGACTTTTACTCCTGAGCTAGAAAACACTTCCTAAGAGGCAGGAAAATGTTGAGTGTGTTCACAGTAAGTAGTTAATGTAACAGAAGTTTTTTTCCTCCTGCTGCTTAAGGACTGCAAGATTTGAATCAAAGTCCTTCTCTGTATAATTAAAGAATCTCAAAAAACTATTATTTTGTTTGAAAATGTATTAATCTACATCTGTCTTACAAAATACAAGAGGGATGTAGCTTTGACCAACATGTTTAGCTGCTAAACATTTAGTTAGTACCATTTATTAAAGCACTATGATTTATTATTATATTTAGTATTTCCCTTGAACAGCCCAGCTCAGCCATCATTATCAAGTATGTATGAAATACAAGAATATGATGTGGGACTGAAGAGACTTTTTACCTAAAAAATGTTTTATCACCTCTCTATAATTTTATATTTCCATAGTGGCTTACCTTTATGTGGGACGAGACCCAGTTGCCCCTGAAGAGGTCTTGAATGCAATGTGCTCCGCATCCTGCTTGACTGCCATCCACAAATCTGAAATGCAGACTTGAGTGCAAGCATGCCTAGTAGCATACAGACTTGCCTGGCATACTTCCATGATTTGGAAGGCACCAGTAGGCTGTGCTTGCAGGTTTGCTTTCCATTTAGGCTTGAGTGTCTGGTTTTGAAGATAATTCTTAGGCAATTCCTGCCCTAAAGAGTCATTTAGATCAGAAGCAGCAGATGATTTCAGTTATTTGGGAGAATAAAACTTGAAAATTTTTAAACCTTAAATAGTAAAACTGAACACAAAGGGAAAATTCCATTCTTGTTTCACCTAAAGTCTTTGAAGAAAGATAGCTTTAGTATTAAGAGACAAATTTCCTTTGTAGAAGAATAGATGACTTCAGGTGTGGAAACTAAGCTCAAGTAGTGGCAGGTGAATTATCCTGAGGTTGCTGTGGGGAGTAGTTCCTTGTCGGACTGGGAGACTCATTGTGGCTGGGAGATAAAGATATTTGAGAAGAAATTTCTAGGGCTGTGTCCACTAGATTTCAAAATTCTCAAGTAAAGTTCAACCAAATCAATACTATCTATTTGGATTCTAATTTGCCTTTCAAGAATTCTTTGGGATTGATGTTGCAAGAAATACAATTAATTGCTCCATAAATCCTCCTTCTCTGGCCTTCAGACCATGACCACAAACTTCCAAACTGGCTAAGCTATCTCGTTTTCTATCAGCAGAGACATAAGAACCTTGTTTCTGGGCCTGCAGGCAGTTTCTGTCAGAAAAAAAGGATATTGGGTGGTTACAGTTCTAGAACCACAACAGTGCCTTAAACCAGAATGGGAAAATTGTGAGCGGTCAACTTTCTTCTTGTACTATTCCAAATATTTTGGATTAGTAATTTTATTTTGACTATGACACAGGTGCTTTGCATGGGTATCTTGCCTTTTGTTTTTAATGGGATCCTTGATAAAAGGTTTATTTTCAGTTGCCTCATTTCTTCAGTGGGAAAAAAAATTATAGTTACTTAGAGGGATATTGTAAAGGTCAATGGTATTAATTGTTTGGACAATGTTCTCAGGCACATGATGTGACTCTTGGGGTGTCCCACACAGGGCCAGGATTTGGACTTGATGACCCTGAGGGGTCCCTTCCAACTCAGTGTGTTCTGTGATTCTGTGACTATAAGGCAGTGCTGAGAAAGACTGTACAGTGAGTTGTACAATAAATTATGACTTTGGTTAGAATTTCTATTTACTACAGTCCATTCAGTAGGATTGAAAGAATATGTTCAATTTTTTTGCAGGAAGGTGTGAAGCTTAGAGAAGTGTTTGCTATGGCAGCTTTTCTAAGCTAATGAGAAATACCTATGTAAGGGGATTTTAATAAGCATTCTCTTGCTGAGTTCTAAATTTTTGATTAATTTAAAATAAGTCATTGAGGTTTAATGTATCAAAAGACAGCTACATTCCAACTTTGCTGTTGGATATTTTGCATGGAGTCATGATTTTTAGGTATGTGTATTTACATCACAAGGTCATAATACTTTTATTTAAGAGTCCATTTACATTATGTGTACTGTTCTACATCACAAAGGTGTGTGGTTTGATTGCATCAAATATGAAAACTGTGACTGAGAAATGGCTATAATTCTCTAAGTGAAAGAGCTAATTAAAAGTTATATTAACTAGTTTAAAATAAGATAAATATTTCTGTCAATAGTGATATATAAAAATGTTTTGTCTTTCTTATGTCAAGCTTTGATAGACTGTAAAAACAAAATTTTTTCCAAACAGCTGATAAGGCATAATCCACTTTTAATAAGAAGCAAGTCTATGTAGTAATAAGTACCTAAGAGCCAGAAAAGTATGGATAAGTTAGCAGACTTTGGAGGTTTTATACAATCTATTGTGTGCTATTTGATTAAAATTAGAGAGACTACTTTGACTTTACTTTTATAAGTGTGTTTTGTTGACAGAATGTAAAGCATGTAAAGCATAAAGGACTTCTAACCTTTCAAAATGAGCTGCTTCACAAACAGAATAATCTTCTGGATAAAACTACCATTTAAGCTCCTGTTATGTGGCTATTTCACTCCCTTGGAGAAGATAGCAGGGTAGGTTGAATTATCTGGTAGACAACTGTCTGACTGACAGCTACTGTGTTGGTACTCAGTGATGAATTCTGGAAGTCTGATGGACATTTAACTGTGAGTGAGAACATTTCTCAAGTTATAAATTAAAAAAAAGGTTATACAATTTTAGAAAAACCAAACAACCCTACCAGCAGTATGAAGAAAACATTGCTTAATTCTATATTCCTTGAGCTAAATGCCTGCTCTGGAATCATCCTATTTCCTTGGTAATAGCTAATCGTACAGTAGCAACTAAATTGCATGTGTCCCTTTACTTAACTTTGTAGAACGCATAGGCAATTATGGAAGCTAAGATAGGTTATATTGGCCATCAGTCATTCCAGTTTTATATTTTATTCACCCTGTGGTGCCTTATAATTGTTTCTTAAATGACCTTATTATGTTTGTGCAACATGGAAAATAGCTTACTTCACCTGCTTAAAAATTATTCAGATTCCATGTGTTTCTATTAAGTCATTTTTATATGCAGACGGCTTAAATTACTTATTATAAACTGTACATCTGTGGGTTGCCTACACTAATTGGTAAGCCAAATTACCTAACCAACTGGTTTTTCTGGCTGTGATGCCATAGCATTTATTTATACCTGTGCCCTGACTTTGCCTCTGGTGGGCTTGCACACACTGTAGTGCCTCAGGCATTTTGGTGTGCGTTGGAGCCTTTGGAAAAGGAAAGCAGTGCAGACCATGCGGATATGGGTTCAGTTTCTGTCTGCATCTTCCTTATCACAGACCTTCCGTTTTGCTCCTGCTTGCCCAGGATAAAAATAATAAAAGCTTATTTCATGTCCATACCTGACAGGGTGAGCTGGATTCTGCTTAGTTAAAAAACCCTATAGTGGCAATGGGACTTTTCTGACTCTAAAGCATATTACCTATATTTCAACACTCTTTAGCTGAGTAGATGGTATCCATAAGAGCAATATAATTGTGTTTTAAATATTTTTCTGGTGTTGCTCCAGTAGTTGAGAAAGATTGATTTTGCGAAATGGCAATGTCAAGAACTGAGAGTTTGCAGTCACCTAAGCAGAGTACCTTATCACTTAAGTGCCCTCCCCAGCCTTTCTGACACCACCAGTTAGTAGGCAAAGCCATTTTTTTGTGGGAAAGATAAGCAGAAAACCACTGAACACATTACACTCTGTAACACAAGGTAATTAATGAATGTACAACTAAGTACAATATCTTCAAGTTATATCTACCAGGAGTAGTGAAGTGCTCATCAGTTTTCTGAGTCAATTGATAGATACAGGATGGCTTTTTTTTTTTTTTTTTTTTTTTTTTTTTTTTTTTTTTTTTTTTTTTTTTTTTTGAGGGTTGTTTTTTTCCCAGGAGAATTTATNTTTTGTGAGGGAGGATTTATTCCCCAGAGGATAATTCCATGCCTCTTTTGTGACTGAGAGTTTGGGGCTTCCTACTGTTAATTTTCAAGTTAATCTTAACCTCTAGTAACAGAGAATATATTGCTTCTGGGATGCCTGATCAGGAACGCAGCCTTTGCCTTCTCTCTCTCCTCAGGAATGGAAGGTTGTACCAGCAAGGATAAAATATTCTCTCTTGTTATTGTACTAGTTTTACCACTTGGAACATTAGCCCTAATTTGGCTTGGTGTGTATTACAGCTGCAATCTCTGATAGTCTATCACTGAAACAATAGATCTTGAAACTAAAACATGCTTGTAGATTACAGCATGGAATCTTTATTGAAACTGTCCTGCTATGCAGAAGGGGGTGTAGGATTCAAGCTGCTGGTGGCTTAGCACTGTCAGTTCTCAGATATAAGGCAAAAAACATGCATTTGGCTTCTGCATTTTTTGGTGTATTTTCTCAGTGTCTTTATGATTCAGAATATGCAGGCAGATGTGGAAGGAGGAACCAGAACCTAGGAAGAGTTTGCAACAAGCCCCAATCAGGGTTTGCATTCCTAAAATCAAGAGAGACAAGTGGGAGGGGGAGAGGAAAAGAAAAAAGGGAAGAAAGGAAGGGAAGACAAAGGAAGGGAAGGGAAGATTCCCTTACATGTTGCTTTGTTTTTTAATGAAAAGACTTTGGGTTCTAGTGTAAATTCTACACCCAGTAAATTCTACTTTCAGATAAATATACCAGATATATGTAGCCACTGATATAGATGTTTATGACCAATAGATGTTTATGACCACAGATAAAACAGCAACTTTTTTTGCATGCAACTTTTTTTTCTCATTTAATTTTTTATGATTTTTTAAACACAGTGGATTTCTGAATGGATGCTACTTCCAAGCACTTTACTTTCTAAGACATTATGATAACTGGGCTGGGACTCCAAATTTCACCTGCAGGACCGAGCATCTGAAAATCAAATTCAAGGGTCCTTGGTCCTTCCAGGAAAATGTTCTTTTCTAAACATGGTCATATTTTCTTTTGACATTGAATTGCTATATATTTATCATAAAATTATAGCTCTAAAGGTACAATAATATGTTTTTATATAAACATATATAAATGTATTACATTTTTTTCTATAATAAGATATCAAATAATATATCCCAGATTTAACACTATCACTAGAAATATGGCAGATACCTTACTGTGGATGATAGGGATCAGTAAACTAATATATAATATTTAAAATGTTGTAATGTTTTTACTGCGGACTTTTTCAGATCATAAAATGTACTTTGAGCTCAAACAAGAATGCAGAAAGCAGAGGCTTTTTCTATAAGAAAGAAAACTTCAAAAAGAGATGAAAAAACAGAACTTATTTTCAAAAAGGCATAATATATTTTCTGAACAATTTACAGTACCTTATCTTAATTGAATAGGTTTATCCTGCAACCATTTATGGAATAGCAGAGTACAGAACGAAGCAAAAACCTCACACATAATCAGTTTTCTTAGTCTAATTTGCAATGCTTAGCAAATTAGATTCTTCAAAAAACAGTCAACCTTTGCCCTTTGCAGACTATTTATTATTTTCATTTTGAGATGAAAATATGGCAATTTCTTACTCTTTTGTTCACAGTGAAACTGTTGAACAATGATCTGTTTAGCATAGACCTAGAATATTACCAAAAAAATAGGAAGAAAAGAAAAAGAAAAACAAGTATAGGTTTTGTTTGCTTAGAAGTCAGAAAATAGAGTGAATCTGTACTACAAACACCAACTCAAAAGAAAATACAGGAGTATTTAATCTGTTGAGAATCTGACAAACAGTGAGTGAATACCCAAAGACAACAAAGAACATAGTTTCACAATTCTTTCTGTCAAAAAAACTGCTAAAGAGAATCCAATTTTAAAAATCCTGTAAAAGCATCCAGCTCTCCTTCAAACTTATTGCCTTTTTATCCTGTGGCTTGTTCTTTATTTTCCCCTTTGTCCAGTTGCCAATGCATTTTCCAAGTGACAGAGTTTCTAATATTTCTCTTAGAGGAGTAACAAGGTGAATAATTCCCCAGTCAGAATGATTTTCCCTCCTGTTATTTAGCAAAATAATCAAAACAAACACCCTTTTTAATTTTATCTCATTATTCTTCTTGGAGCTACAATTCCTTTTTGTCACTTGGAATAGTGCTTCTCCTTCTGCAGTGCTTTCCCATGAAAAATTTGTAGGTTATTATTGCTCTCCTTAGTTGTTGCTTAGCTAAGTGATATATGTTTGACAGACTGTAATTGCATGAGCCCCTGGGAAGTGAAACTGCCAAGTTGCACACAGCTCTATTTGGGATACATATTACAAGGTGTGTCAAATGCAGCCAGATATAGTGCATAAGCAAGAGAATAAAACCTCAAACTCTGGCTAAAAGTAAAGAATAAGAGGGATTTTACTTTTTAAAGTCAGTTAGAAAAAATCTCAGCTATTTTCTGGAGTTATCTAAAGGTCACATATGCACATATGCACCAGTCTGGGTTCACAAGCACTTGTAGGCTCACCTGTCCCCCAAGTACTGGTGTGGTACTGGTGTTTGTCCAGCTGCCACCCCTGCCCAGACCCTGTGCCCCTGAATTCTTCCCACAGGTTCCTCACTCATGGGCTGGTCCTGTGGGGTATTTGCTGGTGACCCCACATAGCCCCCCAACATGATTTGGGGGAGATACAGACATGTGCCCAAGCCCAGCAGCTGGCACCAGGCTGGTGATGATCCATGGTCTCATTCCAGCTGCCAGTGCTGAGTCACTCACACTCCTCACTCATGCCTGCCTCACTTGCTAGTAGCGGTTTTTGGGGGCACACACCATTCCTACTGAAGTGGCCAGGTCCAAGACCCCCACTCACTCCAGTGAGTGGCACAGAGACCCCACTGGCTCCAGGGAGTGACAGCACAGGTCAGGCAAGATCCACACACCCTTGTCCAAATTCCCTCTCCTGTTACCTCAGAAGTGGCACCTTAAAGCATTCACACAGACACAGAAATGTCTTGAGGCTGATCCTCTCCAAACTTGTGCCTGGAGCTTCTTAATGGTCCAGCAATTATTACCTGGAGACTTCTGGTCTTTAGCATTGTCTTTATTATTTATCCTTTGTCCACCTTGTTTGTCTTTCTTGTTAACCCTTCCCCCTTCACTTATCTCCTTTTACATTGGAAAGGCCATTAATCAGATATCCTTGTGTGTGCTTGCCTTCCACATAGCCTTGCAAAAGTCAATACAGTGAATCCCAGAAAATGAAAAAAAGCCACAGAAACAGAGAACTGCAGGGTGAGTGAAGTGAGAGACAAAGAACTATTTGAAGAGAAGGGGAAATGCTATTTTTAAAGCAGTATTTAATATCAATTTCAGGTACTCAAATATAGCAAAAGGATGAAAACCAGTCTGCTCATCAAACAGACTAAAGAAATGAAAGCCAGAAATTCTTGAAGCATATGTGTATTTGAATATAATACTTGTAGTTATTCTTATTTGCATATTAATGTTATAGTAATTAGAAAGTTATCTGTATTAGACATTACATTCTGATTTTTTTCCAGAAGTTCCAGAGGTAAAAAGATTTTATCTGACCAAATGTCATCATCTACAGCTCATCTATTCATCCTGAACTTCCTCTCTGTCAGTGGGGAGAAGTAGGCACTTCTTGGGTGCAGCATATCTCATCCTAAAATAGACTTCTAAAATAGATTACAGGAACCAAGCTTTAAAATAGCCTAACTCTCTTCATTGATTATGAAGTCAGCCTAGGGAGTTGGATGAGATGTAGGTGTCTACATTCTACTCGGATTAAATTAGGTGAGATGAATCCCACCCTTCATTTATTTTTCAAAGAATATAACTTGAGATTGTCACATAATGATATGAATATTAGAGATGGGGCTTCAAGAAAAGCATTAAATATGACAAAATTGATTATAAGATTGTGAGAACTGTTAGTTGCACTTATGGACAGAAGTGAACTGAAGTTGCCTGGGTCACACACATATAATTGTGTGTTATTAAAAAAAAACAAAAAAACTTATTAGGATGATTGACTGCAAAGTTACATCAGATCTAGAGAAACACGATCTCTGCTCTCTCTTCTGATTACTTCTCCATTGCTGCTTCAAAGTCCAACTGAAAAATCTATAATGCAAAGAAATAATTCAAAGAACTAGAAGGTAAAAATAAATGAGAGAGAAGAATGAAAGAATAAAGAGAGGACAATGAAAACAGAACAAGGGAAACATATGTCTTGTCATTAACTGGGCAGTATTTTCTTCCTACATGCAAACCAGATTTCTGGTGACTAATACAATAGACTTTTCCTAGCTTGCTGAAGTTGTCACTTGACCACTTCATCGTCTTTTATGTTTTGCTTTCTCCTGTCCAAGATTTTCCTCTCTTCCATTTTCTTCCTGCTTATAACTCCTGGCGCTTTCTAACGCCATAATATTTAAAAGTCTCTGTTGTTGCCATGTCTGCCTTTGCTGCCAATTGCTTTTTCTTTTTCTTTCTTTTTCTTTT
>WEIU01014826.1:96641-113814 GCA_013389925.1 Aegithalos caudatus
CATTTACTGAAGTGGTTCCAATTTGAAATTTTGCTTCTTGTCTGTTGGCAGGGTGATTTCCTTTAATTTCTCAAGGCTGCTTTACAAAGGGGATGATTAAGTTGTGGATCTTGGATACAGGTGTTTCAGGAGCACACTTAAAGACTTACTGATCCTTACCCTGCATTGCTTCAAAATCACACAGCTGGATGCTTTAGGATAAGGCTTTTTTATTGGAATAGGAAAATACTGAATTATTTTGTCCCAAGTCAGTCACTGATCCAGTTTACTGCAGAACTCCAAAGTGGTTATTCCAGAAGCATGTGTCTTGGATAAGTTGTGTGGTATGAGCACTAGAAGAAAATTGCGATTGTGACTGATGGCAACGAGGTCTTAAATGTGCTTTTCTATTGAGCACCTTGTACACAAAGGTGCTTCTGCAGGAGGTGGCATTAATTTAAATCTAACAATATATGTGTTTTAATTAATCCTGTTTTATTAGACTATGCATTGCTGGGTAACTCTTGAAATCTTTGCTTATTCTTAACTGCTCTTCTCAGGGTACCTGCTGTAATTCACTAGTCATGTGATCATCGAAACAATGCTTTGCAGAAGAAACCCCATGGTGGTTAATAAACCTGGTAAATAAAGCTCAAGTGGCCTGAAGGAAACTGAAATAAAAAGATAAAAGATCAACACCTTCTGCATTTGGCCCTATAATCACCTTGTTCCATCAAGCGAGAAATTAATCATTATGGCCAAACCAGCACAAATCAGTTCATTTAATACTTCTTTCACTTACCATTGACAAACAGTAATATTTAGGAGTGTGCATGTTAGTATGACCATTCCTAGCTATAGGCTAAGAATTATGTTTTGCATAAAAACTCCACATGATTTCTGGTTCAGAGGGTACATAGATGGAGCCCATAAAAATGCTGCTTCAAGCATAAGTGTTGGCTTCAGTAGTAAGCATCAGTGCAAATGAAAACTGCAAACAGACAGCTGGGAATAACAGCACAAAAATCACATGCTGTGTAGTTGTCCTCCACTTTGTGTCTCTGGTTGGTTCATGTCAGTTATGCTGTGTAACAGTCAAGAAATCACACACAAAGAGAAACAAAAAAGGCATTTTGGTTGGCACCTAAATGATTTGTATTGCACAATTATGCATAAGTGAGGTGAAGCAATTAATTGCATTCTCTCTAAGTGCCTGTAGACTTACAGCAATATGCTTCATGTGAAATAGTCAAGATAGAATCAATATGACATATTTTTATGTATGTAGTTGAAAATATATTCTTTATTTTAGTGGTACTTTTGGAAGGGGAAAACTTTATTCAGGAAAAACAGATGTACCCACTGTGCTCAGAACGTTGTCTGCCTCAATCAGGTACAGGGGTTTAGCAGGAAGGAGAATCTGCTGAGAGCATGATAGCATGGGAGCTGCCAAATTCTAAGGTTCTGGGAGGCCTCTCTGCAGTTTTAGAGAGTGCCTTCTGTCTGTCTGCATTATATGAGGAATAATTCCTTCGAATACTTAATATTGGAAAGATTTGAAAATATGTCTATCTCTCCTCCAGGGCTGTTAGCTGTATGCTGAGCCTTTTTAAGATTCACCCAATGAGAGTATGTAATTAAATGCCAGCAAACTTGCCTAAGGGCAATAAAATCCAGCCGCTGTCTTTTCAGTGTTTTCAAGTGCCTTGTGTGATTGAAATGAATTATCTTTTCTTGTGTGAGGGAGACTTGCGTGTTTATGAATTGTGTGAAATCTAGTCAATCTGAGAGTCATTGCTGCCAAATATATGTATAGCTAAACTATCTATGAGAATGGAAAGGTGAGACCATAGAGGGTCTCACTGAAAAGGTGGGACTTCCCAGTACAAAGGCAACTTCAGAGTATTTATTAAATGGACATACTGTTGTGATGTTGCTTGGTAAGAGCGAATGTGTCTCCCAGAAAAAGTCATGGAAGTGGAGAGAATGAGAACACAGGGATGGCAAACATTGAAATGTATACACATATTGTGTACAACAATATCTCTGGTAAACAAACAGAATGACACCTAAGAAATACTTGATTATTATCAAGTTCATCTCCTACCTGAAATGGCCCTAGGGCTAACACTTAGGTCAAAAAAGGTCCTTTGCATACTGCTTGAAGTGTATTTGGTTTCTGAAAGGCTTCCATCCTTGATCTTTTTATAAGTGATAAGCAGTTCTTACACACCCGAAGTTCTTCCTGTGTAACACATCTGTGACTGGATTAGACTATGAGTGGCTCAGAAGTGGAGAACTTGTGCTGTTTGTGTTCTATTTTCAAAAGATCTGTGTTACTAGAAATTAAGTACTGAAAGTTACACAACCAAGACATAAGAAACATAAGAACTGTGGTTGAGCAGACTTAATTGCACTTTGCAATAAGATCACCAACTCATCTGCTCTACAGCTAAGAATACACAAGGGAAAATGAATTTTAATGAAAAATATTGAACAACTTAATCTACAAGGTATCTTTAACTTGTAAAATTTGAGAAGTATTTTACAGAAGCATTGTTCTGAAGAAATTGCCTCAAAGAACTTGTCTCATTTGGCTTCACTGATCCTTATCTGTGTCTTAATTGTTTTGCTTTATGTTGTAACATCTTTGTATTGTACAGAAGTTTGTGATGTTTCTATTTAATAATTTCTAGTGATAGAATTCTTCACACTGCAAAACATTCTTTTGTAAAATTTGACTGAAATTAAACAGGAAAGAGATTTTTTAGAAAACTCAGAAAGGGATGACAGTTTTTAGAAAACTTATATGAAAGAGCATAAGCTGTTCAGAAAGTTGCTAAGCATTTGGTCCTGATCAATGTGTGATAACCTTTAACATGATTAATATCTCAAAAGTTGTCTTTTTAACCTTACATAAATAGTACAGCTTTAATTCCAGAACGTGCAAACTTGGCAAAATAGGGCTGAATATGCCATCAGGCTGTTCTATTGATCTTGTTGAAATTAGCTTCTGAAGTAAACAGATACCATTTAAATGGACAAGAGTATCCCTCAGAGCAAGGAATAGAGAATGTAGAAAACTTGTTCTGCTTCATGTGCTTCCTCTGTATCTCTGCCCAGCCTTTTAAGAGTCTTGTCCTGTCCCCAGTGACTATAGACTGCCATGGTCTTCAAAATTTCCAGAAAGAAGAGAAACAGCATGAGGTTTGGGCAGCGGACCAAATGAATGCACCATCAGTGGAGCTAGTAAAATGTTCTTTCTATTTGACTTACCCTCTTTCAGCCATGGACAGAACGGAACAGAGGGCAAATTGTGCCCAGCATTGCTGCTGCCTGGAGATAAAGCCACTAGGTTGAATTAAGAATTATTTTCTTAACGTACTGCCAATATTTCAACACTCTGAGACTGCATGACTAATGATAGTGCTTGGGCATGTGGCAGTGATGTTGAAAATGGAAAATGGCTGCTGGATATTTGCACTGGAGTGAAGATCAATGGACTATGGTCAACGGTACTCTGTTCTGTGTGAAGAGATTTCTTCTGTGTTTTCCCCAAATAAAGATCTCTTTCATTCCTTTCTCTGATGAAGCATGTGGGTTCTATTTTTTTTTTTTGGTTTGTTTTGTTTGTTTGTTTGTTTATTTTCCTTCAAAAGGAGACTCAGTGTTTGTTAGTGGGGAAATAATAGAAACTAAAGGAAGATCAGAGAAGGTATTTAGTCATCCTGGAGATTATCAGTGAGTGGTCAGGTCAGTGTGATTTGGTAAATTTAAAAAGGAACACCAGCTGCTTAGGGCCAAGGTCTTGTGACAATCAGTACTTGACAGACTAACTTCATGCCAAAAAAACAATATAGGAACAGTTTATCCTGCTTTGAAGCAACAAACTGAATGGTAAAATTGGCTCTTCAGCTTCAAGGTTTAGGGTTTCATCCCTATGTACTTTCATTCATGGAGCTATTCTTACCCCCTTACAAGTAAATGGAAACAGTTAGTGTTTAAGGGATAAATTTCTTCAGGCTTGATTGGGAATTAAATTAGCTTCTTACATGTTTGAATTTTTTATTGTGTGTGTGTGGTGGTTTTTTTTTGAATTTAATTTAATATTTTTTTGTCTCCACTATAATGGCCATATAAAGAGAAGTTGCAATTTTCTACTATGTAGAAATGCACCCCCCACACCCAAGCAGGTTTTTCTATATAAGGGAAAAAGTTTCAGCTTACCTGGGAACATGTAAGGAGTTAAACTAGAACTTTCCAGAGCCTTCTCATTGTAATTGGCTCAGTGCCAGCACAGGAGCACTGATTGGGCTTTGGAAGTGCACCCCAAAGCCTGTTGCCAATTTCATTGGGCAAGGTGCCAAACAGCCCACCCAGAGCATCGGGTACTAAAGGGACTGCACAAAGAGCTCAGTTGCCTTTTTGAGAAAATGCCGTTGGTTCAATTGTTTTGTCCCTTTTTCTACTTAATGTCTGAGGATGGTTCTGTTTGAAAGTTCCCAAGAGGAAACCTTACAGGGTTTGACTGACAGGTGAAAGGTCCAACAGGAGTTTTTCTCTTGGCACTCAGCCAACCACAGACAGACATGTACAGAACCTTCTAGGTAAATCTCCTAATAAGTAAATCAGCAAACTGAAACCTTTTCCTTATATAGAAACACCTTCCTAAGTATAGGAAGTGCACTACTACAACATGCCAAGATTTTATTACTGCTAAGGGGTAAAAAGCCCACACCTCAAAATCCCAAACCCTCTTAATATCCTGGGAGATCCTATTTCCTTTTTCCTTATTCTTATGCCTATAAGATCCAAATCAATGTTCACGGAAGTGACCGGAAAGTTTTTTGTTGATTTTAATGCATGTTGAATAAAGCTACTTAATAGTTTATTGTGAACTTTTCCACCTCGGTCACTGGTCAGTGCTCACTGTGTGCACTTGATGAGAATGAGGCAGTTGCAAGCATAGCAAGATGCTCTTTTAGAAGTACTTGCTTCATAGAGTTGAAAGCACAGCATCTCAAAAAAGCTGCTCTAACCTGTGTTTAGGGACTTTTAGGCAGTGAAGAATATAATTTAATTCCCTTTGAGACTTCCTTATGAGGAATTGGCAGCCCATCTTGCTTTGGGAAGATATTTGGCTTGACAGTATATTGACTTTATATTCTTTGTTTCTCACTCACTTCCAGTGAGACATATTTGCCACTGAATGCTCAACATAATGACAATCCTTAAGGCACCAGAATGAGGTTCCCAAAAAAGATGTTTTCATTTTGCAATAAAGTCATATTACTTTTTTGTTAAACATTTCAGTGAACATAAGCCAATTAACTCTTTTCTCTAAATGAAACATGTTCACAGAATTAATTTGTTAGAGAAATACCAAAATATTTCTTGTTTACCTTGAAAATATGATAATGCAATATACTGCTGTATCTTGATAACATACAAGGCAATAATATAATATGAATAGGTCAGAAAAATGTGTGCAAAATTGTATTTATCATGCTGAAAACCTTTCTGTATAAAATATATGGTGCCTTAGAGTCATTGAAGCAAATGTTATTTAAATTAGCTTAAATTCTAGCACTCTGCCTTTTCAAATCAGGTTTAGTTAGCTTAAATGTGCTCCATCTAAAAGACAGGCTCATAAATGTGCAAAGGTCCTTTTTTTTTCCTGCATAGTATCACTTAAAAAAATTTAAGTTTAAAGGCAGATACCTAAAATTGCTGCTCAAGTCTACCTAGTCCTGCAGGTATTTAAACATTCACTACGAAATCTTTCTGGACTGCAATATATCTGCCTATGGCTTTATTAGAAGCACTGAGCAGAAGAAAGAGATGGGAGAGTCTTTCTTTGTGTACCAATTATTCACACTGGAATCACAGAATATCTTAGTTTGGAAAGGACCCATGAGGATAATTGATCCAACTGCCTGCTCCTCGCAGGTCTAAGACTGAGCCACATAACTGAGAGTGTCATCTGGACACTTAGACCTAGTGAGCCAAGGTTTGCTTTTCCTGGGTGAACTGTATGACTCCATAGCTACAGAGTGGTTCTGAGCAGGGTGCAACAGCTTGCAAAATACAGACACAAAGAACATTCCCATGCCCTGCTTGACCGCTGCCACGCAAAACCTGGTAGCTGTGGAGCTCTCCTGGGAATATGTGGTTAATATCTCAGAAGGGACACTTACTGCCTGCCTCCCAGCTCACGGAATGCTGTCACACATGCCACATGCATAGGATCTTCTAAGTCTACTAGGTCTAATAGTCTGTACATGCAAACAACCAGGACCCATATACAACTTGATTAATACAACTTGATTAATTCTACTGAATCAGATTTTTTTTTTTTGATTCTGTTTCCCTCTTGCTATTTAAAAAGTGTTCCAGAAACGATCTCATCTGACAGGTAAACACTTTCAATGATACTTGTTCTGAGTGTATTCCTTGGACATTACTTTTTGTCTTTTTGTGACTTTGCCTGTTAGTTTGTACAGCCATTCTGTCTCTAATATTTAACTTTGTGATGTGTTTACATAGAGCAAACATATCTCCTCTTGGCTTCTCTTCTAAGAGAGTCAGGAGCCAAGTGTTCCTTTAGTCTTCCCTGTAAAACAGACTGTCCAAACTTATGATCATACTGGTTTGCTTCCCTGTCTACTTGTTCCAAATAGAGTGATTGCTCTTAAACACAAATGGTCAGAATTGTGAAGGAGTAATTAAAAGAAAATTTTGCAATTATTTTGTGTAAAAGTCATGAATACTTAGCAAAAATATTTACATGCTACCTTTCTAAAATGGCTTTGCCTTTTTATGTGGGTACATTATAAAGCTGATAATTAGACATGTCAAATTGGTCTCCCCTCTTTTATCTGCATCTCAGGGATTTTCATGCATAGCATAAATTCATGTCATATAAGTAATGTAAATTCCTATATGTATAACCTTGCATTTTTGCATAACTTATTTTCACAGTGATTAATTTTGTAGCATTCTCAGGTTATGCCACTGAGATTCTTTTTCTGGGATCTACCTCAACCAAATTTCAGAAAGACAGTTTCAAATAAGAAAAGATGAAACCTTTCTTATACTGTGTTAGGTCAGATTTGTTGTTGTGTAATTTATCTTCTGAGTTTTTTGAATGAGTCCAATTGAATTAGGGAAGCATAGATTTGAATGAAGTAGACTGAAATAATGAGATTTTGCATTTTTTCAGTATTAAATTCTGAGAGACCGTTGTTTTGAATTTAGATATGGTACTCAGATTAAAGGATAATTTTTGTTGATGTAGTGTAGACTTAGAAAAAAAATAAAGGTCCTATAATACTAAACTACCTGTAACTTTATCAAAAATTCTTAATCTGTTTCAAGTAATTTCATGAAGGTCAGAAGTCTGATTAAAGTATTTTGCATTAAATACAACATAGAGAATAGAGAGGTTGTGACATTAAGAAATTTCCCTGTTTGCAATGATTTTGAGAAAGATCGTTTAGGTAGGAGGTTTGAGGAAGTAACTGGCCTTGGTGCTTGTAAAAGAACCTGCAAGTTAATAAAACAACAATGTAAAAAGCAAATTGCAAATAGAATTCTCTGAAACTATACCACATTATTTCAACAAGGTAACAATGGTCTGAACATAAGACAGACTTGAAATCATTTTCTGTCTTAGAATTTTAACACAGCTCTCAGGACTGCAAAATATCAGGCCACTCTGAAATGCTTCTGAGGTCCCCAAAGCTGCAATAGAGTCCTAGGAACCCACCAAGCAGGTTCAGATGTAATCTAAGGGGAGGAGCTCCTTATTCCTCTCAGATACCAAGACTAATTTTTTGTGAGAAGTCTACCTATGTACATGCAGCAATGGAATCAGGTAACATAGGATGAATTTGTTGTCTGATCTTTTTACTCTTCCTTGCTCTCAAACCACAAATTAGGTCTCTTGCCAGTGTGTTTCTTCTGGCAGCCAGGAGGGCCAAGCCTGTCCTGGGGTGCATCAGGCACAGCATCAGCAGCAGGGCCAGGGAGGGGATTGTCCTGCTCTGCTCTGAGCTGGGGCAGCCTCACCTCAGTGCTGGGGGCAGGTTTGGGGCACCACAATGTAATTTAGGACAAGATTCCCAAGCAGCAGAGAAGATGCCTCTGGAAATATGCCGCTGTTTGGGTAACATACAGGAGAGCTCTGACTCCAGGAGCACTGAACGCCAGCACCTGCTGTGCAGCTGGCAGCTGGAAGCAATGAGGCCAGACTTTCAATAACTTCATGGTAGATAGAGTTAGGCAGGGGAACTAGAGCTTCACGAGTCAAGGAAATGCAGGTGTTTTCTGTGGGGAGGATCATAACAGACCTGGGAGGGTAAGAAAGAGGAGCAGAGACAATACAAGAAAAACCAATGCAAAATGATCTCTACAAAACAGGTAAATAAAATCAGTTGAAGAATATGATTGTTTAGAGTAAGTTTCTCAGAAATTTCCATGTTTACTTTTCTGATTAAAAAAGAGTAATACTATATTACCACTTAAAATATACTTTTGATTGCTTGAGTTAATAGTATTTTACATTTCTGTACCTGAATCTCTAAAAGGAGTGAATCTGTAAATATTAAAGTTCCACAATATTAACAGGAACTGTCAAGAGCTCTAAGAAAAGACTTTACCAATAAATATGATGTGAAAATAAAAATTCAAACTGATTACATCTGAGATAATTCTTACATAGCAGAACATACAAGTCAACACTGTCAACTTATCATATCATCTTCATGTATCTAATTATTGTCTCTCCAAAGAAGAGAATTACTGATTTCCTTGATGGCAGAGGCACCACCTACAGTGGTGACATCATACTTTATCTTCCAAGAAACAAAACTATTTTATGTGTTATCGTGATAAACAAGATGATAGAATTAAACCCCTGAAAGACTGACACTTGATTCAATGGCTTTTATTCTATTATTACAGGTGAAATCCAAGAACTTGCTGGATGATAGATAATCTGATATAGAATTTTTTATTCCTATTAGAAAAAAAAATTAAAATAAAGGAAATAACCTATTTTCAGAAGGAATTAAAAATACCTTTTGTCTGTTATAAGTGGTTGAATCTGTTTACCATTATCTGTATATAACAGGTTGCCCCAAGAACTTGCACATGGTCCATCCCTGCAGGTCTTTGAGCTCAGGCTGAGTAGAGCTCAAACCTGGTCACAGAATTATGTGGCACTGTCCCACAATTGAGTAATATTGAAGAAATAATCATTGTAATAATTATCTATAATTAACTGCTATGGTGTATTGTTTTTTAATATATCTATATATTTGTATGTCTGTATATAATTATTATATATTGTTAATTGGTTTTGCTAATTGTTATCATTAATATCTATAAACTGCCATGGTAATTTCTTATTCACTATCTTTATGCTATTTATGGGTCAATGATCAGAGTAATATATGCTACAGGATCTATTTATTTCTTACAAAACAATTTTTCAAAACATCATACATCATTGCTATTCCAATCTGAAAAATTGTAATTTGTTACCATATATCTTGTTCAAGGAGCGGGCTCACTTGGAGTTTACATGCTGGCATTGTTCTTGTTCTTCTTCTCTCTTGATGCTCATGCTTTTTTGTTTGTTTGTTTGGTTTATTTTCCCTTTTTTCCTTTGCCAAACTAAGGATTCTGTTTCTCAGTTAGCCCTAATCCTAAAATGTGTCCTTTTTCTTTCTTTTTTTTTTTTTCTTAAAAAGAATTTTTGGAAGGAATTTCTGTTCCTTATGTAACTCAGAATGAACTACTTAGACTACTTAGTCCATTCTACAGCTACTTCTCTGTCACTGATAGATGAGAAATCAGCACCATAAAAATTATCTCTGCTGTACTTAATATCAGACAGAGGAGTCATTGTCAGAAAAAGAACAAGATCCCATTTTCTCTGATATTCTTTCCCTGTTAACTGTGATTGGGAGAATCAGGAAACAAATTGTGTTTCACTCAATATGTTTGGCACTTTGGGCCCATAAGCACATCAGGAAAAATAAAGATATGTGTGATTTCTAGAAGATTAAGTGAAACCAGTCTAGAAATATAATATGGGAAAGAAAGTATTCAATTTCTTAAATAACCTTCACATACCAGCAAAGTATTTACTTTAAAGTATTTACTTTTCAACTTCAAGCTCTAACTTGTCCAGAAATTGTCATGTTGATGTATGTTTAGAGGAAGTTCAAAGTTTTGCTAAGAATGTGATATGTTCCTCCTTGAAGCACATCAGTGAAGGTGTGAAACTATTCTGTGGGCTTTAAGGATGTATCCACAAAACTTTCACATAACCAGTGTTCTGTTTTAGATAAGTTTGAAAAAACTGTAAGTGTAGTTTTATTAATTTACTTTTGTTTTTGCTTTCTTCTAGGAATAAACATAAACTTTACTAATTTACTTAAAAATCAATATCATATGGAGAGCAAATTGCTTTTATGGCATACTTTATGGTGTTATGGCTCACACAGTATTATTGCAGTAAATGCAGAAATGTTAGTACTGTTTAAATCAAAAGTGAACATTATAAGTTGCTTATAGACAGCAAGCTCAGCAAACAAAACTAGTGTTATAGAAAATAAAAACACATTGATAAAGTACTTGCCACCTAATAATTTTCTGCAGTTTGTTCAAAATTAGATTTTGAGGTGTTGGCTAATAGGTGGACAATACTTTCTTACTCTGCATGATTTTAAATTTCACACAAAAGCTGTAATTTATCAATACAGCTAGAAAGAGTGATATTATTAAAAATAATAATAGCCGTCTCCTTCAAGATTGTTCCTTGTACCTATTGTGGTTTGCAGAATTGTTTTTTATTGTTTTGAGTCAGTGATCACAGAATGCTTTCTAGGCTTATCAAGAGTAATATCTAGGAGAGTGTCTCTCTGTAAAGACAACATATTAATACCGAAATGTATTAACGTAACATACTCTGAACAAGTCATGTGGAATTCTATTAAATTGTGAGTAAAGGGTAGCTTTACTTACATCTAAAGTATAGATTTGATACTTCAGAAATATACAGAATTTAGTGGACACAGGTCGTCACTGATCCTTGCTTTGAGAGGAGTGGGAGTTAATAAAGAAAGGTGATTTTTTTTTCTGTCTATTGTCTGCACCTCTCTTTATTCCATACACTTCTCATAATTAAATTGAGGAATTTGGATTCAGCAGCCTCTCAAGGTCTGCATACTTTGGTACGCTGAGATCTGAAGATAGGAAGGTCTTCATTACACAGTAATATCCTTTGAGGACATATGCCTTAGGCTTTGATGATCAAGGAGAAAATTCCATGTTCTCCTTAACTGGACTAACATCTTCCTTCAGTGCTGCTCACCACAGTAAATGCACAGTGGGCTGTAATCCTCCTCCCTGTCCAAAGCCCAGCTGTATCCAGTCTGGCACAGGGCTGAGGGCCACAGTCTCTGCAGTGACAATGTGTGCTGCAGGGGGGCAGTTGTTCAGCTGCTGTTTAACTCTGTCTTTCACAGCATCCAGGTGAGGTGAGGATGTGCTGCTCCTGGCCTGTTTGCTGCTGACAGAACCAGGAGCAGCAGGTATGGCTGTCAGGGTTCAGAGCCCCTTTCCACCATTTGGCTTGGTTACATCTGCACTGCCTTGTGAACTGCACATGTTAAGTCCCTTGGCAGAATTCATCACAACTACTTCCAATAGTCAGGCTTTTACAGACCCTCTTGTTCAGTGTGTTAAACATGGCTTGCAAAATGAAGTATGGAACATTAATAAAAAGATTGGTATTCACAAAGCATCATAATGGAGATAAAGGTGCAGTTATCACAGATGTCCAAAGGTGTCTTTAAAAATAGTGATTTTTAAAATACTATGTCCATTTGTTTTAGCATATCTAAATGAATAATAAAAATAATTTCCTTCAAATATTTTATCTTCATGCCTCACTTTACTTAAACAGATGCATGATCTTAGCATGAGACTAGTTTTGTTCACTCTAAAGGGACTAAGTTTGTGTTTAGCTTTAAGCACATTTAAACATTTTGTTATGCAGGGGTGATATTTCAAGAAAAAAAATCAGCTTCTGTGCATAAAATAAATGTTAAGATATCATATAATGTATAATTTACTCCAACCAATTAACAAGTAAAATGATTCAGTATGAATAAAAAGGTGTATCATTAGACTATGCACTTCTTGCTGCAAGAAATTTTAAAAAAAATGTATTAAACTATCTGGAGGTGTAATTTTACATTCCCAGGCAAGATTTTGTTATGGACTTGAGAAAATTCTTTCTTTGCAACTTGAGTCAGAGATTTCTGCAATGGCACGAACAACTTAGAGTTAAGTAAAACACTTGTGAGTGTGTACCAGGAAGTCCCTTAGGAAATAATTTCTTATTCCTCATATGGATAAGGCAGAACTAACATTCTGTAAGATGTAAATTTTGTATATTGATATTCTGGTAAAAATAATGGTACAATCAATGGCTGAAAAAGAAATGGACATCTCAGGAGTCGTAGAAGGATGCCAAGGTAAGGAATAGGAAGAAGTAAATATTAACAGAGCACATGCATAGCAGCATATGTTGTGTAGCTTACCAGTGACAGCACTCAACTTGAAATTGGACATAGCTGAATTAGATCTTAAAGATCAGTTAAGTTTAGTGAGCTGGAATTTTGCACAATTCATTAACTAACTGATATTGTCATTTTGGCAAGTAATTAGTGCTGAATTTCAAATAGAATGGTTTAAGTATTAGGATTTCATTCTTATGGATATGGTGGCATAGTTATGAAATATTATCTCTGCTATTAATTCCTTTAAATCTGACATTAGAAAAAGAAAAAAAATTGTTTTATCGAAGATGTGGGCAGGGATGCATACCACTGTATTTCTCACTTGTGTAATTCAGTCGCTGGACTGGGGTGGTGGCTTTTTAAAGACAATCCTGCTGTGGTGTTGCAAGTTGTGCTGTAATGAAATGCTTCTGGTTGAAAAAAAAAAAAAAGAGAGAACCAAATTTTAGAGATGCTGAAAAGATTGGTGGTGAACATGAATTGATAATTAAAGTACCTCCTATTTAGCATTCTAGAAGTCTACCTCTTCAACACGATACTCCTACGGCAAAAATACTTTCAACTGCATGAGCAGGAATATGAGAGTGTATTAAATTGTGAGAAGTTAGGAAAGAAAAATAGTTTGAGAAACAGTTATGAATTCAAGGTCCTAATCCAGCAAAATTTGGACATAAATAATAACCACTAAACAATTCCTATATCTTCATCCAGTGCAGTGCAGTGAACAGGGCCATGATGTCAGTGAAATGTAAGCATACATTCAGAACAAATATTTATGAAATAATTGCAAATATTCAGTAATGCCAGTCCCAGATTATAAAACAGACTGACTGTAAATATGACTTCTGTCACTCAATTCCTCCAATCCCTCCACAAAGAGAAAAAAAAAAAAGAAGAAATTCACTTTTGTTTCATTCTCATTTACCCTTATAGCCTTGAACATCCCCTTTATTCACAGATGCTCTGAAACTTTATTCCCACAGATGTTAGTCTGGAAACACTGAACTTGTAGTATCAAAGAGATGTAGACCTCTTAAAATGTCAACTCTTCAGTTTTCAGAGCAAGATATAGGAAGCAGGGGCAAAGGGTCATCAATTTAAGACTTGCTGACCTGATGGCTGCTCGTTATGTCTGTTTTTAGGTTGAGGCTGAGGTTGCTTCATAGTCCGACCAGTTTTTGCATAATCAATTGTTTTATATCAATCTATTCAGTAATCACAGATGTTGCTAGCTTTAGCAAGAAATAAAGTTTGTGAGTCATGTTTTTCTTTCCTAATGAAGCATAAAAATAATTAACAATTTTGAAAATCCTTTTCTTTGCATCAATTGTTTTAGTATTTAATGGAACTGTCGACTTTTAAACCTCAGGCAGCTCCTTCCTACACCTCCTAAATTGCTGTTGTTAGCTCAGGTACCTTTCATTATTTACTGCAACATATTTGCCAAAACAGCCTTACCTTGCTCTTGTATGATTATTTCAAGATCTAATGTGGCTTGTGTTAAGACAATGAGAGATGTTCTTTCTGTGAACAAGTCATCCATGAAATGAGGTCAGGGGTCCTTCTTCCTATATGTCCCTTATATTCCTTCATAAATTTGTCATGTCATTATAACTCCCATTTAAGTTAGAAAAAGAGGCAGATGGGATAAGGAAGAGTGATTATTCTATAAATTTTGTGGTATTCCATTTGCTCCCTTCCCATGACACTGTACCTGCAACACTCCTGTTACTGGAGAAGACTTAATGCCCCTTCAGAATACTGGGTCTGGTGGCTGACAGTTTTCAGAGACTTTTTGGAGCCAGTCCACTAACATGTGCCTGTTCTTTGTTTTTGGTAGAACATACAGATTTTAAGCCCTGATTGACTGAATATGACATGATTTGGGAGTAAGAACACGCATTCTTCTCTTTCAGTGTCAGTGTTTCCAGTCTGGAATATCACAAGTTTAATTTCCCTTCCATCAAACATGGATGAAAATCCTAAGGTAAGGACAATAACCTGATGTTGAGAGGATGAATTTCTGGTATGTAAAATAACTACCATAAACTTAGAGACTTTGCTAGGTCTGAGACAGACTGACTAGCCCATTAAAATCTCCAAGATTAAAAGTACATGTCTTCTGTCATACTGAAAGTAAATAATTAAGGCCTTTGTGTCATGATTTGATTTTTAGATTTGAAAAGAACTTCTAAAAAGAACCCCACTTGGATTAGTACCTATGTGTCAATCTTCTGAAAGAACTCTTAACTGTAATTGAAGTTTCTATCGTCTGTCCTTTATTACCTATTCCATAAGAGATGTTGAGAAGATATCTTTTCTTGTTGCAAAGTTCAGTTATTCTTTCCTTGGTCAGATTGTTTTTCTTCTGCTTTATCCCCCCGCTCCCTACTCCAGCTTGTAATAGGTGTTATTATAATTCAGTCCCCTAAGTTTATGTTTCATGCTGAGGGAAAATAATACTCCTGATTAAAAAGTAAACTACATGTAATATTTAAAAGAATAGATTTCAGTCATCTTTGATTATGCTTCATCAAGCATATCTTTACCTACAAACTGTTTAAAATTCACAAAATGCACAAAAAAAGTTGTTTGAGTCTTCTGGTATCCTTGTTACTCTATTGAATTGAACCTGTCTCATGGTTTATGCGTATTCTGTTTTCTGGTTGGAAAAGGGAAAGTTATTCTTATCTTTTATGCTACATGCTAGTATAATGTAGATAATAAATCATTGAAAAGCTCTGAGCATGTATTTTATGAAAGGTAAAAAAGTTTTGCTGAAAAAAAAAACCACAACCCCATACCAAAGCAAGAGCAGAGAGAAATAATTAAACTATCTTTTATTATTTGTACGTTTTAAATCCAATTTATTTCAAAATCTGCATGTTGCTATATAACAAGCAGTGCTACTACATGCCACATTAAGAATTTCAGGAATTCATTAAAATGATTTAAACTTTTCTTGAGTAAAAGTCAAAAGAACTGGCAAAATATCAGAGCTGAGAATAACACCCAGGCTATTGCTCTGCCAGTTGCTGCACTTGCTACAACAGACCGAAACGGGTTATTCTTAAGCCTCCAACATGAAAGTATATTTAGCATTTTTAAAATACTTTTCTTTCATTTTGAGGCAGTTTTGTAAGAAGTGCTATGGAAATCTAAGGCAAAGAAAAATCTTTTAAATCATCAATGCTTGAACATAAGCAATGCAGGCAGGGTTTAAATTGTCTCGCAGACAAATGATATTTCCTGCTGAGTTGACCCTTTCTGTGACACTATTTAAGTGGATTTTTTTTCCTGTTTGTGATCTCTTATTTGTTCTATTACACTTCAAAGCTGTGTTCTATATTTTCAGACAGCTCCTGGAACTTTCATCTTCAGGACCTTGTATGCTTTACTTAATTAAGTGATGTGCAGGCTTTAAGATCTGGAGTTTGGACATAAAGGATTATGTTAAATGACACAGAGCTGATCTGATCTAAAGTTCCATATGATGTGGTTATTCATATTTTGATCTCAATCAAATGCAGCTAAACAATGATCTGCCCCTAACTACCAAATGGAGATGACTTTTTTCCTAGTTCAATCCACATTGAGGGAATTATTTTTTGTTATAAAGCAGAAATTTTGCAGTAATTTATTTGAACTATATATAATCTAAATATATATAAAATGTACTTAGAGTAAACAATACATTCTATATACATATATTAAAATATATATGTAAAAGAAAACTACCATCATGGAGAAAGAAAAAAATGTAAAAATTTATACTTTTCTACTTTTAAACAAAACCAGAAGTATGCTTGTTTGAAGAAAGCCATCATAATGTCACAATATATGGAGAAGTAATAATCTGCTTAAATATATTTCTAATCCATTTCACATACGAAGATCACATAGATGCTCTTTCCAAGAGCTGCCTTCACAGAAGGTGTATCACCTCATAAAGAATAGTCTTTGTGGAAAGTTATATATAGATAGAAACTAATGTTATGTTGTATATATAGTACTGAGTGGTATATAAATACTTTATGATAAACACCACCCCCTTGTAGAGAATTTTTATCTTTTTTCATCCCTTTGTTGCATATACATTGATGTGTTTCTTAAGAAAGCAAGAAGAGTAGCATTTCATCTTAGCAATAACTCAGAAACTATTTGCCTGAATATGTTGATATTACACACAGAAAATACTAACAGTGATAGAAAAGAAAGCTAAAATCTACCATGGTCTGTATGCTAACTGAAAGTTGTGTAGTCTCAATCTGTGTGTCACCGCTGAAGTAATTCCTCTGATATTTGGCCTTAAAATGTTAAATGCGAGTGTAATGTGTGTGTTAGAGACTATTGTAAACCTACTCAAAAGAGAGTTTTCAGAATCTCCCTTTGTGGTTCAGAAGATCATTTTAAAGCGAGAGTGCTAGCACTACTTGAAAACAGAAATACTTACCCAGTGTGATATTAAAATCTGTTGGCACTAATTTACATACTGAGTTTGGTTGAAAAGTAAGGAGAATGCTGAATTAATAAAAATGCAATTAGGAAATGTTAAAATGTAGCTAAGCAGCATAAAGATGAGGACTATTTATATGTTA
>WEIU01014829.1:3785-20618 GCA_013389925.1 Aegithalos caudatus
TTGTAAATGAAAGATGATTATACTTCTGGCAAACAGAATACACAGTTGTGCTTAGGCACTGTCTATATGTACATTCCCTCTTGGCCTACTGTCTGATACTGAATGAAAGATGATTACTTAAAGTGTATTCTGCATACACAAGATATCTATACCATGTGGAGAACTCAGCAAAATTATAATGAGTATATTTGCTTCCCCTGAGCCCTTAATAAATTATCATCAACACAACACAAACTCCAAATTTTTAGGTATGTTATTCAGTGATTACATTTCTGTCCCATAAATATACCTCACTAACCTTACAGTTACCACATGAAAAATGATGCTTGTTTTTCGGATCAGTTTGTAGAAGAAGGCTACATGATTTTCTAGAAGTTATAAGCAACTTTGTGTTGTAGTCCCAGACTGTGTTTGTATCTAGACTGTCAAACTGGAGAGTACTCTCCAGTTGCCGAGTTTGACTTCGTCAAAGAAAAGAGCTGGAAAGTGTTTGCCTCCTGCCCCTGTTCCCTACCATCTCTCTTTGGAAAAATTTTGAACATGAAAACTGGAAAGCATCATGGAAGGTCAGGCCTCATTGCAGAGTCTACTGGAAATATGTTCTCAAGGGCACCTAAAGTAACTTGTTTGCTTTTGTCTTCTCTGCTATATTGTGCTTCATGCAGGTTGTCACCCATATTGAAGTAAATATAATACAAATGCTCAATAAATTAGGAAGCTTTTTTAGGGAATATTAGTCTATCTTTCATACTAGTTTGTAAACAAGGGAGAGAACAGAAGGAAGTAGAAATTCTGCAATTTTGACTAAAACTAGTTTTGCTGTTAGTTTGGTTGAGAATGTTGTGAACATTTACGCTTAATTGAATGAAATTATTTCCAAGAAATTGTGATACATAAATGTATGGCAAAACTTAACAGGATAATAACAGCTGAAAATATTAATCCATTAAATTATTTCCGTGTGAATTCAACTAGATTTTTTTTTTAAATTAAACATTAATCTCAAAGAAAGGCTATACTTACAGCAGTTATGAATTGTCAACAATACCTATGGCTACATGGTCAATATTTATCTTTCATCAAAGATATTTTTAAATTTTCCTGGTATTTTCCAACATAAATGTTTGAATAAAGGAAGAAATATACATTTCAGCAGTGAAACAAAAGTAATGTTAACTTTTATGTTGAGCTTTATCAGTTTTCTTCTTTAGAGTGCTCTCTGCTCTTCCATTTTATCAGGTAATTCCATTTTTGCATTGAACTGTACATTATCCCAGGTTTTTGTTATGCAGATGAGCTCTTTACTTCATAATCACTGCACAGTTTTCTTAACTTTCTTTGCTCTTCATTTTAAAAGTACATTGAAAAACTGTTCAGTCTTAAAAGTTGTTCCCATTCCATCTGCTTAATTTTTCTCTGTATGTTTGGATATTTGTAAATTTAGAAAATGCCTTTCCATATGCAGTCTGTCATGCCATTTCTCAGCTGGCTAGATATTAATTGAATTTACAATGTAAATTTTTCTTTTTTCCATCTGGGATAAATAATAGAAGATTATTTGTATCAAACCAATTGTTTACTTCAGAACTGAAACACATCAGTTAGTACTTCAATTATATTTCAGGTATTTAAATGTACTGCAAACTCAACAAAGACCAGAGTTGTGCTTTTAAGATTATTTCCCTTGTTAATTTAAGAAACACTTCTGCAATTCTCTTTTCCCTTTTAATTTAATAGATTATGATTTACTTAATTCACCTCATTTGGTGTAGGGCTGAAAGCAGATGGAAAATTTGAACTTGTTAAAAATTCTAAATTAAAAAACTTTTTTTGGTCATAACCTTCTTTGGGAATGGTTTAGCCTTTTGTAAGCACTTCATCAAATTGCTGGGTGTCTCACAGGAGTTGTTGGTGGAAACTCTAGTTCTGACTGAGCAAGATGCTCTCATGTGAGAAGTTTCAAAAGGACTATTTTGTACCAGGTGAGGCGTATTCAGTGGGTTTCCTTAAAGGCAGTGTAAAGTCTGAGGGATTTACCTCACCAATCTGTGCATGTGTGCCTCCATCCCACTTCTATCTTCTCCAGTTTTTAATGAACCCTTTTAAAAATATCTGTGAAACAGGAAAAGAGGCATTTCACAATATTTTATATTTTAAGAAGTACTTAGCCTTGAGAGTTGGAGAACTATTCTGAAAATTAGCAATCACTTCTGAAGGACTGATCTTTCATAATAAGTTTATCAGCATGAATAGTTGCCATGTCTCAGTAATAGTAAGGGGAACATCCTGCCTTGCAAAACAGAGGAATTTGTTCAAATATGATCCAACTGGTAAAAAAAAAAAAAAATCCATGGCATTATGTTTTAACCTTATCCTGTAGATATATTTCAAAGTTGTTACATCTTTAAAGTTCAGAGGATACACAGCATCATAAGGTTTAGTCCTGGAGAGTAGAGTATGGCAGGAACAGGGTTGAGAGAGATCTCTGGAGTCCAGGGCAGCTCTTGAAACATGCAGTTTGTGGCATGGGTTGGTTTATTGCATGAGTCGTGGGTACAAGAGCTTTGCTAAAGCTGCCAGCCACAGCTGGAAGTGTGCCTGAAAGAGAGAATTTCCTGTTACAGAACATTTTATCTTTTTCTGTGTTGAATATGCTAATTTACAGTAATCAACCAGTACAAGACACAAATCCTATAGAATTTATATACAGACTATAAGAACTACTACATTACCACACCGTGCCACATGCTAAACCTTAAAACCTAATTTCTAAATTCCTTTTCCCACCCCCTTGGACCCTTGGTATCCCTTTTTCTGCTAGAGGTATTGTGCAATTGAAAGAATCTTGCCTTCAGCTGACTTAATCTTTGTCTTCCTGTTACAAGGTCGCTTGGCTTCTTATATCTCAGAGGTGGCTTGCATTTCTACTTTGTGTATAGGTTTTATATTCTTATAATCTTTTGCCAAGCAATCATATTTATAAGGCTTTCCTGCTTCATCTTCTCCAACACTGGAGCAACCTTAGCTCACTACTGGAAGGCTTTAAATCTTTGTTGGCATTACTGTTTCAACATCCCATGCACTTGTGCCACTGTAATGATTTTAGAGTCACACCTCTCCCAACCAAAAATCATATTCATAACCAAAAATACTTGAAATATATCTCCTTATTCTTCCAAAACAATGCATTTATTTCCAAATTTTTCATATCTATTAGATTTTTAAATAGTAATCTAAAATTATCCCCCCTTGAGCTAGTGATAATGCTTTTGCTCCCTTGTCTTTAACAAGGATTGGGAAGGAGTTTAAAAATCTACTGAAATAACTTATAATAATTTTTTCCAAGCAGGTAGTTCACCCAAAGTGAAGTCTGGCAGTACAGTTTTACAAGTCGGGCATTTACCTCTTGCAAGCTCTTATCAAGGACATATTTCAGTGTACTGGGCACAAAACAAGTATATCACTCACTTTTAGTGTCCTTGTACCACACCCATTATGTTGCAGACAACATAATGCATGTGCTGCTCAGAATTTGTAGGAGGTCTAGCAATGTTTGTCACATTTTAATGCCTATTATTTCATGGGCATGAATACATGGTCCTACAATACAAAGAGGAGTAATTTGGTCAGGAAACTCCAGAAGTTTAAAATGGATATATTACTTCTACCTAATCAGTAGCACACATGACAGAAATTTTAACATTATTATTGAATTGACTTTTCTTTCTTATTCAGTAACAGAGTCATATGTAGCCACATGGGTAAAATAAATTTTGTACTGAATTCCAGAATGTTTTACTTAGTTATTCTAGTACATTTCTGGTTCTACACTGGTGGTATCTAGAGCATCAGGGCTCACTTAGTATTCAGTCCATGCAGTCTTCAAAAATCACATTGCTGTGGGGACTGAAGTGATTACAGCAGAATTGTCTCTGCTCTCTCTTTGATATAATTGTCTCTGTATAGCCAGGAAGGTATCCACACTTGAGACAGAATTGCTAGATGAAGTTTACTAGCCTTGAAATAAATGCTTTTATATTAAGTAAAACACTGTTCTTTCCATTCTGATTAAACCAGTACACTATTTTTTATTTTTTTTTATTTTTTTTTTGGGGGGGGGGTTTGTTTGCTTGTTTTCATGTGTGGAGGAATTTTTTCTGATAATCACAAAATTTTACCCCCTTACTCTATGGGTAAATAATGGATTATCCTTCAACTTTTATAGGTGACTACTTTAAAAATTGAGTATGATACAAAGGAGGTAGCTTTTCCTGAGTTAAAAAGAAATTGTGACCATAAAATGCTGGTTCTAGGATATACTAAAGTGTTAAGGAAACCTCTCTGACCATCCAGCAGCCACTCTGGCAGACTCACACCACCTGAACTAGGAGCAGTCCCTTCACAGCTACACACCCTGCACTCAGAGGCACACCAGGTCTCCCCAATGGCTAGATCCCAGGTTTCCAACACCAGTCTCAGATGTCCAGATCCCTCAGATCAATTTAATCTTGGCCCAAAATCTAGATAACAAAATAAGTTTGATCTGGTGCTTCTGAGGAAACACCCAAACTAAAGGAACCTGTGGACTTTTCTACCCTCTCAGTCCGATGGTGGGAAATTCTATGGGTCTGGCTCCTGCCATGCCTCAGTGTTCAGTGCCCTGGCTGGGCCATGGGTCCCCCAGGCCCTTTGTTGTGCAGAGGGTCAGTACTTCTGGGCTTCATGCCTGGGGCTCTCACCTAGCTGTTCCCACTGCAGCTACACCCTGAGTTACCTGCACTGAAGGTATTTCTCAGCAAGAGATCATGCATGTTGCTCACTGACTTTTGTCTCTGTATAAAACATCCTTCCATATAAAACATCCATGTAGAGCTTCCTTTGGCTGATTAATTTCTTATACATTAGATAGATGCACAGTGAGGTAAATTCAATGGGTTCTGCCAACTTACTGCAATGTTTTCATATTTTTGATTGAAAAAATGCTTAAACAGGCTTTAAATATGAACCTAATAAAAATAAAACGTTTTCCCACTCATAAAAATATGAAAATATTGCAATAAGTTGGCAGAACCCATTAAATTGAGATGGGGAGGGACAGAAAACACAAAACATTTAATGAAGACATTGGCACTAGTAGTATAGCAAGATGCTATAGAGGTACAGTAGGCTCTCAATAGCAAGAGAAATCTACTCATGGGTTTTTATTTTCTAAATATTTAAGGTTTATTCCGAACAGGCTCAGATCTCCAAACAACATTCTTACCATTCATTTTGATCAGCTGGAACATTTCTATCTGTACCCTTGCACATATGGTTATTTAATCTCATACATTTTAATCAACAAAATATTAAATGATTAGATAGAAGGTATATGTCTTGGTTTTAATAGGTGTCTGGAGAAAGACAAAATGAGACAAAATGCTCTCTCTCTCTCCAGATTTATCCTGTGGAAGAGACGTCATTTATATGCTTTTGTCAAAGTGTGTGAAAGAGTAAGCTGCATCTGGTAATTAAGCAAGGTTCTCTTAAAAATATGGTAGAAACATCAAAACTGAGTCCTCTTTACCTGATGCTTCCTGTACTCATTTGAGCATTAAGTATCACCCACCATTTGACAGGGAGCCTTGCTTGTGCTCTTCTGTGTGCTACATATCTTTTCTTATTTACTGAGCCCAGTCGTGTGCTACCGTGCTGAAACTTCACCTTGACATTTGCCAAAATGCTCTGTTTCAGGTCACTGTTCAGCTATTCTCTCTATTCTCTTCCTCCTGTACAGATACCTCCTTTGCTGCCTGCAGCACCTAGGTACAACTGGGCCTGAGCTGCTCATTTCCCCTTGCTGCTACAGGATCTGATTTCCAGTATGTCCCTGCAAAGATGCTATGTTTTTACAAAGGTCTTCTCAGTTTACTCTGGGAGTGCTGTGCCCAAGATATGGTGTTCAGGCTTGCAGTTGCTTTACAATTTTAACCTCAGTTATGCTGCCTCTGTCCCTCTCTGTGAACTGTAATGGATTTCTTAGGTACTGCCTTGTAATTGTTTTGTTGTCTGTGTTACAACACCCATCAAAATAACACAGAGCAACTGGAAAGATCAGTCCAACCTCATGTAAGTTTGTTATTTGTAAAAAAATACAGGAAATAAAGGTGACACTCTTTTTTTTTTTTTTTNTTTTTTTTTTTTTTTTTTTTTTCTCCCTCTCCCTCTTGGGAGAGACCCCTTGGAAAGATGAAGAGCAGAACTGAGTTTCTGTACTACCCTGTGAATTATTATGGTGACAACAGGCCCCATTCTTTAGTTGAATGTTCATGAAACAATTTTGGATTACAAAGGGGCGCCAAGGGACCAACATTGGACTGAAAAGCAATGTGCAAATGGAACTCCTATGAAACTGAAAGTCAATGAAGAATGTTTTGTTTTCTTGCAAAATCTTGGACTTCCTCCAACTTATAAATACAGGAGTTGTAGGGCATATCACCGTTTCTGTTATTATATGTTTTGCTGATTAAATGTTAATATTTTTGGAAGCTGGCCATTTGACATGATGAAAGGTATAACTTACAAATTGCTGGCTGTGTAAGGATAATTTGTGCCTTTCATTCTGAGCTTTACTGTAACCTGCAGCTTTGAGTGAAACTTTCCTATATTGCCTGGTTGACTTCTCTCTTTAATGCGGCAAATTGCTAAGCAACATTATTTTTCTTTTACTGTGCACTTTCATTTCAGCTTTCTGCACAGACAGCATCTGTCATTAATTACAGAAGAGTGTAATGTGGGTAAGTTTGCATCAATAAATAGAGCAGATACCACTGGCTTGTAGTGTGTCCTGATGTGACTGCTCCTTCAGGTGAGCAGGCTCTATTAGTACTAAGGGCTTGTCTAGAAAAGGCCAGCTAGGGAAATATAATATGTAGGACATCAGGATATCATGTGGATCATGTCTTAGGTCTCCTGAGAGAGGAGTAAATATGGTGAGAGAAATGTCATAAAACTACAAATTGCATTGCTACAATTGTGTGCTGTAAATCCAAATAGAGCTAAATAACTTGTGACATGATTTGGAGCTCACGTAGGTCTGTTAGACTCAGTGTCACAACAGCTGCAATAACTTAACAAATGTTTGATGAATAATTTAAAATTTATTTTTATTTCTGTACTGAATTATATTTCAGTATGTGTATACTTCATAAGCACAACAAAATGCTTCAAAGTCCTATTCCCAAAATAAAGATGATTTACAAAATAATTCTTACTACATAGAAGAGAATGCCCTATTATGTACCTCAAGATCTTGCAAAATATAACCCTCAAAACATCTTCAAATGCTGCTTTAAGACAAAACTTGTTAAAAACTCAATTTGGTCTAATATAGCTTTAGAACATATAACTGCAGAACTGCAATAAATTGTATTATTTCAAAGGTCATGTTTTCCTGAAAAATTCTGTGTGGGGCTGTGTTTTACCCTAGAGTGTCTCACCTTGGTATACTTAGAGAAATTACACTGATTTTTTTTTTTTTTTTTCTTTACAACAAAATTTACGTTGTACTCAAGCCTTCTACATTTCATTATAGACTGACAGTTTAAACAGGAGAAGGAAATTTGTTGAAGAGGTTTAGATCTCATTTCATCATTGTAAACAAAAGAGACAGGGCATGCACTCAAACAAGTATTGCATATTCTAATCCTGATATTCCTGAATAAACCAAGTGCTCTACCGTGAAATATTTTGTTGGGTTTTTTAAGACCTAGATCATATCAGACAATGAATTTTATACTTCATGACAGCAGGCCCTTTTTTCTTTTTTCCATGTGATAAAAGGAAAATTAAAGTTTGATTCCTTTAGTGCTTAGACATTCCAGACAATGCATTCTTTATTGTGCCAGCTACATAAGTGAATTTTTGTGTCACCTTTTTTATATCTCTGTACAAATACAGAGAAGAAACAACTGTATTTATAGTGGTGAGAATTTTTTTTTTTTTTTTAATTTTCCTCTACCCTTTCTGTAGTTGAAGGTAACGAGGCAATAATGCTACAACAGAAAAAAGGCCTTTGTGAATCTATATAGATGGGTTACATGGTTGGATTTGTCTCTAAGAATGTTGGAGGCTGAGTGATAATGAAGTTGATGGAAATGGATTTTACATTGTCTTTTATTAATTTGTGGCTGATAAGCTACTCAAAAGCTACTCAATAACTTACACTCAGAGGTTTAACCACTTAAAAACAAATATTCTCCTACCTCCCAAGCTAAAGCAAAAATACCCTTGAGATAAATGTGCAAAGGCAGAAGTATTTTGCAGAGAGGGATGGGGAGGCTGTGGTTTTTATTTTGCTTTGTGGGTTGGTTTGCTGGAGGTTTTTGGTTAGGTTTTGGTTTTTGTTTTTTTTTTCCTCTTTGTTTGGTTTGTTTGTTTCTCTTGTGGTTTTTTTTTTAGGTTTTGTTTTTATTTTGCTCTTGTTTTGTTTTTTGTTTGTTTTGGTCTTTTTCTCAGTATGATTATTAATTGAAGATGATTTCTTGTGAAACTGATGGAACTTCTTTTGGCACAAATTGCTTCAGTTCACTTCTATCCTATGCTGTACCATACTCCAAAATCTCCCATGTTTCTTTAGATATTCTCACAAAGGAAAATATACAAGACTGGGAATTTTGGGGAGATAAGCAGGTACTTTATGACAGGCTGACTGTTAGCCAAAGGATAGCTAATTAGCCAGATACTGCGAGTATAAAACACTGGTGGTTTTCCTACCTCTCCTAAGTATGGAAGGTTTTCCTACCTTTCCTTAGTAAGGATGATGATTTGTATCCTTCTTCAATATGTAACTACTAAGCATTTTTTCGAAGAAATTCTGGGATTTGAGTTATCTGCCCATCCTCAAAGTTTGACGTGAGGGATCAAAAACAGTTGAGTACCTTAATAATCCTGTATATTTAATTTATTTGGGAATCTAAACTAAGAGAAAGATAACATTCTGCCTTCTCACACTGTTGCCCAATAGAAATAACAGTAAGTTGTTTTTCTTTTTTACTTAGACCTTTCCTGGCACCAACAATAATTTTTCATGTCAGTAAAGCAAGGTTTGACAAAGCAGTACACTGCAATTTTCATTTGCATGTTTGGTGTGAAGCAGAATATTGTGCTATACTCACATAAGTGAAACTTAGTTGATTCCTGCAGAGTTGCACTTTACTGATGTGTATATTCATAGCATTTA
Source organism: Aegithalos caudatus (assembly GCA_013389925.1). NCBI lineage: Eukaryota > Metazoa > Chordata > Aves > Passeriformes > Aegithalidae > Aegithalos > Aegithalos caudatus. The sequence continues at coordinate 13,006 of WEIU01014829.1, forward strand.
TTTACTTTTTTTGTGTCAGAAATGTTTGTAATGCATAGCATTGTGGTGATATTTAAAGTACAAGTCTGACTTGGTGAAGCTGACAGCCTATTGAAGATAACATGAGGATATGGCATTTGTCAGAATACATAGTTGATAGCTCATCAGTGTAAGAGGCAAGGACAAGAGACATGATAAGCAATAAGTGAGATACTCAGGTAAACCAGAAGGGAGAGGAGATAACAGAAAGTAACAAAGACTATATCTCCAGTCACTGATCAAGGAACAACTGAAGGAGCCACTTGGAGCTTTGAAGAAGTTCAACCAGAACTTTGTACTTGAGGAGAAACTAGAGAACCAAGATAATTATTGGGCCTCCTGGGAAAGAGTTTTTATGGGATTTTTTGAGGATTCTTGTGGGATTTTATAAGACTTCTAGATATATTCTGAGGGCATTGTGTGTATGTGGAGAACTATTACAAGATCTTTAGGGGAAGGCCACAAGGCAGGGAAAGGGAGGAACCAAGCTGGATCAGAGAAGAGATGAGAAAAAGTGCCAGCTGCATGTAACCTGCTGATCAGTCTGCTTGTGAGGCAAAAGTTCTGTGCCTGATTACTGTAGTCTGTACACTCTTCTAACTATTTTTTCTTATATATTTTTCTTATACATTTTCTATGTGACCTTTTTCTCCATTCTGTATCTGTAGGACCTACTAATAAATTTCAGGGCAGGCTAGCTAGGGAGGAAAAGGACAGGGTGATATCTTCAAAACCCCAAGATCTGAACTAGGGACTGGATAAGGTATGTAGTATCCTGACAGGAATATTTGGTTAACTTAGGCAATTCCAATACATTCTAATATTCAGTGGTTGTATGAAAATCAGTGTAGTTATGAGGTGAAAATGTGTTCTGCTAAATAGGCTTTGGTGCAGGTATTTACATTCATTTGAATTTAAATATATTTGAAAGAATTACTTTCTTTTGGGATATTTCAATTCTTTAATAAAAGGAATAATTTACTTGAGGGTTTTGTATTTGCAATTGTTTTGAAATATTTGCTAGGTTTTGTAAAAGAGAAAAGATATATAGTTTTCCAAAACTGATGATAAAACTTTGTCAGCTTTATGAAATGCCAGAAGAAAAAGACATTTATACTTTGTAATATTTTGTAGCAATATAATAGCTAGTAAATCCCTTGAAACTCCAATGTTGAAAACACACATCAGAGTCTTGTTGATAACACTTTCTTAGCAGACATTTATTTTGAGGTTTTGGATTTTAATCCTAATTTTTCATTCAGTCTATGAACTGCAGTATTTGAGACTTAAGAGTAACACTGTATCAGAGGTCATTGGTGTTAGTTACTAAAAATCAATTCTGAGCAGCCAGGTTACATGGTGAAAGCCTGGGGGCAATGAGGTCTGCTCTTCGGGGCTGACTGTCGCACTATGTAGCACAGAAAGGACCAGCACTCATCCCAGCCCCTGGGAAAAACCCTTGCATTAAGCTTTCTGCTTGAAAAATATTGGATATTGTGTTCATAGGAGGGAAGAGGGAGTTTGTGTGACATAAACAGCAATGGAAATTTTGCTGACAGGATCAACCCTATATTTCAAAGTTCGGGGGGAAGGTATTTGTTGTTGGATTTTTCCCCCATTGCTGTTGTTATTAAAGAATCTGGAACTACAGTCATATTTGTCTTCACTGTTCAATCCTTTATGGTCATTAATTTTATGGTAACATGTGATTTCTTCCTTTTTTTAAAGCCTCATTACACTGTTAGCATGAGTACATCTTTTATCATTCTGACTTCTCTCATGACATTTATTTTCCAGATGCCTCCAAAAAGAGAAATATCCTGGCCCATATATGAAGCTGTCATACTTAGAGTTTTTTTGTTCTAAATGAAGAGAAGGAATAAAAAGGACTGTTAGCCCTTCTTTTCCCTACTTCATACCATGTCTAGTTACCATTATCACACAGATATTTGATATGATCTCCCTCTCCAGAGACATTGAAAATGCGCTTGGACTCTTCTCTGTGTAGCCTGCTATTAGTGACTCTGCCTTGGCAAGGGGATTGAACTGCATAATTTCCAGAGATAAGTCAAGTGAGAAAGACTTTCAGACTCTGTAAAGTATTGCTTAAAATTCCATTAAAGATAAAACTATTGAGAGAGAACAGTAACAATAATATTACATCCTTCAGATTAGCTGGTAACACTAATTTTTGCTGCTTTGAAAGGGCTTCTCATCAGGAAATGAAATCCCTGGTTCTAGCAGGGAGCTGTAAACAGGTTCCTCTGTTGTCATCTAAGCTGAAGTTTATATTGTGCCCATGGAGTATGGCCTCAATGCCAGGCTGTGCGTGCAGCACATCATTAGCCAGGGGTGACTCAAATGGTACCTTGATCACAACTGCTTGGTGTGCAATGGTCTTCCAGACATGTGGTCACTGTGCTGCTCAGAAAGAAAGATGCTCAGGGTGTGACTGTAGCTTTCCCACTTGCTTAGGAGCTGTTGTCCAAGGGGAGAATTAATTATGTATTACTAATGTTATAAATAACAAAATGAGATTTTTTTTCTCCACAACCTTGTCTAAATAAAGATAATTAAAACATTAAATATAAGATACTCTTGTTATAAGAGAACCAAATGGTTACTTGAGTGATAATCAAAATTATATACTTTTTAGGCATTTTTTTAAATTAGAAGGAAAATCTAAATTAATAATGGAGTAGGCTTGAGACAGTGGATGATGATTTCCTATCAGCACTTCAAAAGATTCTTATGCTTGTTGACAGATGAAAGTATGTATTCTAACAACTCATTGTTGTCATATAGTGGTGCTTCAGCAAAAAATGATAACTTCTGAACAAGCACAATTTTCAGGAATGTGAGGTCAGAATGATAGATCTGCTTTTTTTCTTTTCCTCATTCCTCTCCTTCTCTGGAGAGCCAACTAAGTCTATGCTGTGAGCTGAAGGGTCACAGCTTGTTAATTATTACAATTAACTGACTTCTGCTGACTCAGTTCAAGCAGTCTATTACAAAAGAGATGCATTCAGCAGGATTCCAAAGTTAAACCTTTATTGTATTAATATTATACTGACATTGTCCAGGTACCTTATCAGTGATACTGATTTACAAGCAACATGTAATGGGAATTCTCAAAGTTAGAATTTTTCTTGAATGAAAGATAAAAGCCAAATTTTTTTAAATACTTATGCAAATCTTTACAGCATATATGAATTTTAAAAAATGTTCCAGCTTAGATAAAACTACTGTCTGCAAAATACCAATGATAAAATTAAACAGTTATCTTCAAAGAGACTTTTTGTCGGTTTTTTTGGGGGGTCTTCATTTTTGGCTTTTTAGTTTTTACTTGTTGAAAGAGGTGGAAAATATAGTAGAGGGTTGTTTTTTTTTTTCCCCAGAAATCAAATTTTAAAGTCAGTAACACCACTATGTAGGGAAAACCTTGATTTTTATAATTCAAAAATAGGTCTAAAAAAAAGTATAAATAGTGGAGCTTATATTTCTCAAAGTGGTTGGACTTTCATGTGAGTATTTCAAAAAAACAGAAAAGATGTTATGACATTTTACAAAGGATTGAAATATAGCCCATTTTTAATCTGTGCTCCTTTGAGCATCATTGATCCTTAAGGTTAGCAAATACTTCCTAAAAATGTTTCACTAGTTACAAGGGTGAAAATCACAAAAAGCAACACATCCCTCCACTGTGAATTCAATGTCACAAGACAAAACCATTCACGGCATTATTGATACTGAACCTAGATGAAATGTTTTGCTTAAAAAGAGTAAGTCTACAAAATTTTCCATAATAACAGAAAAGAACCCTTCTTGGGAAAGAAATCTGTAAAATATGCTGCTGTGGTAAATATTAGTTTGATATCATTACTATGCAATGGAGGAGAATGCAAGGAATGGGCATTTGTTCAGTCTTCAGTCAGATTACACATTTAAAACCTAAGTCTAAGAACACTTGAGATTTTGAGCAGAAATAAAGAAGATTTCTGTTAGAAAAATTTTAGTTTATTCTCCCTCAGGTGATATCACAGAATAGTTAACTGGTTCAGTTTTATGGACAGGAGAGTAAAAATTAAAACTAAGGACAAGGCATTATGCTAAGGACAAGACATTATTCTTTTTGTCTTCTATTCAAGTGTATACCAAGTGCAAATTTACTATTTGACATAAAATCCAAGCAAAGTCTGAGAAGTGAATTGTATTTCTTCTGTCATAGTAACAGACTGGTAGATAGTTCTACTCTGAATAGCCTGAAGGGAGAATTCTTTTCTCCTCTATGGTCTTTTCTATCTGGTTTCCTTTTACTATGAAAAAGTTAATATTGATTTTCCTTGTTGAAGATAAATTGTGGCCATTTCCATCAACTCCAAGAGTAAATATCATAATGTTTTGCCATATTTTAGATCCAATGTTAATACTGAGATGGGCAAAAAATCCAAACTTCCAAAAAGTCTGGAAGCTGTAATAATGTTTTTGGATTTTTTTTAATTTATTTATTTTTTTTGTTGTTGTTGTTGTTGTTTTGTGGGGTTTTTTTGTTTTTTTTTTTTTTGGGGGTTTTTTTTTTTTTTTTTTTTGGGGTTTTTTTTTTTTTTTTTTTTGGGGTTTTTTTTTTTTTTTTTTTTGGGGTTTTTTTTTTTTTTTTTTTTGGGGTTTTTTTTTTTTTTTTTTTTGGGGTTTTTTTTTTTTTTTTTTTTGTGGTTTTTTTTGTTTGTTTGTTTTGTTTTGGTTTTTTTTTGGGAAAAAATTAGTCATTTTTTCCATTGTGGGAAATTGAGTTTAGTTTTGATTTTTATTTTTCTAAATGAATTGCCATAATGTACAGCTAGCTCTGGATGAAAATTATATCATAAAAGTACTTTTCCATTTGTATGCAAAAACTTACTCCTGGAAAAAAATTTGGATAAGTAGGGTTCAAAGGGACCACAGTGGGTCCTCTGGTCCAACCTCCCAGCTCAAGCAGGGTCATCCTAGACTAGAGCACATTGCACAGGATTGTGTCCAGATGATTCTTGAATATCTCCAGTGAGGGAGACTCCACAACCTCTCTGGGCAATCTATTCCAGTGCACAGGTGCCTGCACAATAAGGAAGTTATTTCTTTATTCTGCATCTGTTTCTGCCTGTTGCTTCTCATGCTATTGCTTGGCTGCAAGAAGATGCTGATTTCATCCTCTTGATACTGTTGCTTCAGATTCTTGCAGTCATTGATAAGCTCCTCTCTCTGTCTCTTCTCAGGGCTGAACAGACCCAGATCCCTCAAACTTTCCTTGTATGAAAGATGTTTGAGTCCCTTAAACATCTGTTACCCTCCATTGGACCTGTTTCAGGAGGTCCATATCTCTCTTGTATTGAGATCATTGGGATGCTTCATTCTTGAATCTGGAGGAAGTGATCCTTGTATATCAGCCGACTTTCTTGGATCTCTCTTCCCTGCAGGGCCTGTTCCCCTGAGATTCTTCCAGGAAGAGTCTCAAGGGGCTTAAATTTAGCTCTTCTGAAACCCAGATTTACTATGGATGTATAAGTTATACCTATGGCTCTACCTAAGAACCTCACAGAGGTTTTTTCCTCCAAGACAAGGTTTTCCTCATAAAATTAAGTAGTACTAGTAGCTGCTGTTACATAAATCTAGTATTTCTTCTAATAAGACAGGAATATACCTAGTGAGAAATTTCTGTGCAGCATAAAATGAAGTCACATTGAAATGTACTGTAGTCTTTGCTATAGCTTCATTTTTTCATTCTGAAAGACATCACATACTTTAAGGACAGATAAAATGCAATAAAAATATTGATTCTAGAGTGGAATAAAGAGGAAAATGCAAGCAACAAGAATGAAATGTCACATTTATCTAGAAAATCTCCTAAATGCTTAGATAGATATCAGCTTCTGACATTTTTTCCTATTTGCATGAAAACATTAACCAAGGTATTGTTTCTTTTCGCTCTCATAAATTACAAGAGAATGTGACCATTTTAGAATCTGAATCTTATATTTTAGAGGTGATTTAAAAAAAAAAAAAGGTTATTATGCTATTTTAAGAAATGCAAAATTGTTGTTGCAGTGACAGATTATACTCCACAAATTGTTGCAGACCAACCAACCTACAAACCAACCAAAAATTCCTAAAACCTATCTAATCTGAACAGAATGGAAAGAGCCATGCGTGATAATAACACTAAATAGATGAGTGCATGGGATTCAAGAACTACAATATTCTGATTTGAAGTTTATCTGTAAAATGTCAGTGTTAGATTTGAAATAAGTGGAATAGAAGTCAGTTGAGGGATCAATTGAGAAGAGTGAAAGCATTTTTGCTCCCACAGCACTTTAACCAGGTAGCTGGTCATACACAATGTCAAACTATCTTGACTTAAAACCAATCAGGGAGTCTTCAGGTGAAATAGGGAAAATGTTTTAAAGGTGTTCAGTGGTTATTTAGTTGAATTGAAAAGATATTTTCCTAGTGTTATACTACTTTTTGCTTCACCCATTGAATTTACTTCGCAGTGTATCTTTGTACATGAGTTGATAGTCTGATACCACAAAATTTTATGATAAGTAGCTGTACTTTGTGGCTTCTAAGCTGACAGTAAGAGTATTGATTGATTTTATATGAATTCGGCTTTTTTATAGGTGAACAGTGAAACCAAAATTGAGAAAGAAGCTTTCCATAAAAAGAGGAAAAAATACCACTTTTCACTAAGATTTATTTAATTAATTTTTTAAACTAAACAATAGTATTTAGTTTAGGTAGTAAAAAAAGTTTGTTGATCTGAGCTAAAGGCCACTGGAATCTGTAAGAGTATTTCTATTAACCTTAGCTGGATTTCACTGTAACTTCAATGGCTTAATAGGTATTTTAAAATTTAGTCTTGCAAACCCTAACCTAGTGGTTTAATAAATATCTAATAAAAGCTGTAATTTAGTTTTTGTGAGATCTAACACTGGTCCTGTTTTTAAAGAACAAGGAGTGTTTGCCAATTCTGTCTCTCTCAATCCACATGAATCCTTTTCTAATTTCTACTGTGTGATGCAGCTCCTTCTCAGAGATACAAGAAAAAAAATTGCATCACTTCCATGCTCTTGTATGAAGTTGAGAGATAGGATTATAAAGCAGTGAAGCTTCAGTAGGAGAACAGGGGCCAGAAAACAGTTAAGAATGAGGGTTAATAAATTGAGAATTTGTAGTGGGATAAGGGCAGAGCCAACACAGAGTAAGTCTGTGAAAGTTATCTCCCTAGCTTTTTCACTGTTTCCCAGTACCTAGAAAAGATTTCAAACTAGATATGGTTTCATTGATATTAAAAAACTACAGGATGAATTTGTTAAACATTTTTGGTCAGTGTTGAAATTTACTGATATGCAGTGATGACATACTATCTACCTTCTGAAAAATTAATCCAAGGCTGAGGTTTCAACAGTGATTCTCAAGTAAACTCTTGTATCCCAGGGTCCTACTGGAGGTACCTTCAACTAGGGTGAATTTGTGTATCAGAATCTATTGGTTCATGATCAGAATGCATTATCAACAGTGCTTGAAATGGTGCCTTTTTTTTTTTTTTTTTTTTTTTTCCAGCT
>WEIU01014831.1:6579-20370 GCA_013389925.1 Aegithalos caudatus
TTTTTTTTTTTTTTCTGACTGAGGTAGGAAAGTACCACTGGCTTCACTACTTTGCAACATATGCCCAAATTGTTTTTCTCATTTCCAGAGTGAAACAAATGTCTTCTGTTTATCAGAATTGATTGACTTCCATTTATAAAAAATAGCTAGTATTTAGGCCTAAAATCAACAACAGTTTAAGATCCTTGTTAATCAAAATCTGGATGAAAAGTTAGACACGGTGTCACAATTTTCTCTACTTTAAAGAGTAGATAAAAATTTCTAGCAGATGATCTCACTTGAGAGATCAGGATATTAGTTTACATGTGAGAGATCCTCCTGTTTTGTAACCCAGGTATGTATGTTTGAGCTTCCATAAGGTAAGTCCTGTGCCTTCTACTGTCAATGGTACAGAAGAAATAAATACAACACCTCCTTACATTTTTTTGCTTTCCAGGAAACAAATGAATCTGACAGGATAAAGCCATCTTCATGCTCAATGTACATAATTAATCTGTCCATAATTTATTTCAACTCTGTAGTATTGGCAAAGTGTTTACTGAAACTAAAAAAAACCCACCAACCCCACCCTCCAAAACCCTCTATAGTTTTATTTTTAAAAGCCAGCTTTTGCAAATGCAGAACATTGAAGAGTTTCAAGAAGCAGATTGCAATTACCACTGCAGAGGTAATTTTGCCTTACAGCACTAAGCAAGGCTCGAATGTTCCTCGAAAGTGTTTTTCCCCACATGAAAAAAGATCTCACTAAAACATTGTCTAAATATTTGAAAGCAACTTGAAATTGGGGCATAAAATTGCTGTAGTACATTACTACATACAAGGGTTTAAACAGTTTTTTGTTATTGCTCCAGTTTCCAAGAGTTTATGTGAGACTCTTCCACAGCCATGTGCCCCAGATGTTTCACAACAGGCTGCAAGGGAGGGAGGATTCTTCTCTGAAAGATGGTCAGGAGAGGGTGAGGAACACAGAGCTGGTTTTTGGAAAAGAATGATGTGGCCAAGTCATTCCAGAAAACAGTGTATTTGGAGCTTAATAAAGGATCAGTAATTTTATTCTTTCTGGAGAGAAAGCATCAGGGTTTCTTTGGTGATTGCTGACTTGAAATTTTTTTCTTGACTTGTTCTTGGACCATTGTGATACTTTTCTTTGAAATTGGGCAGGTGATACTGGCACAGCAGTTCTTTGTCTTGTCACATGTAATTCAGCCTGTTATGAAGGGATAAATAAATATATCTACTTGTGTTGTCTGGTGATTTATATGGCCAAAGACATTTTTATGTTACCCTTTAAAGTTTGATTGCTCTTGAGTTGTATTTATATTTACAACAAAGGAAATGTTTGAGTGTTACATATTCAGTTGTGTTATTTTCCTGCTTATCTTCTAAGATGAAAGAACCAAGGAAGTTGGAAGTTTGATTGTAATGTCAGCGAGATGTTTGCTCTGAATCAGTGAGTTACACAACTGTAGTAATGTGTTTAGTGTTGATCCTTGGTATGTATTTCAGATTATAATACTGAGATTACTTTTGGTGAGGAAAAACAACTTTGGCTGAAAATATAATTTTGTTCTTTACATTATTTTTTTTTTTTAAAGTGTGTTTATGCCTAAGGCTTTTCATTCAGGTGACCCTGATATATGACTGAGCACAACACTGGCAGCAGACTGTGGCCGAGAGCCACAGAGGTAATAATGCTGCCTCTTTTTTTTTTTTTTGTTATGTGAGTTTTGATCTACTCAGAGCAGAGTGCCCTAAGTTATGGAGAATTTGGAATCCCTAATGAAGGAAAAATCTGTTTTAGCTGTCCTCTGAAATCTACTTTAGAACACAAAAGGAGTAGCAGAGGCTTAATTTGTAGTCAAGATTATTTTATGCCTCCCTAGATAAACTGTAAAATATTTATACAGCAGATCTCTGCTTTCTGTGGCAATAATTTTTCCATGAATATATGAATGTGTACACTTGTACACCACCTTGTCAGTAGTGATCCCCAAGCTAGGACTAACCTGAGCTGGCACATCCAGGGGACACAGAAGATATGCCAAGGAGATATGAGCCTGATTTCTCAAAGCTGTGTAAAGCCTGAAGTAGAAATTGCAGATTTTAAATAGCAATAAACAGCTTGGGTGTTGTACAGCTCTGTGTCTGTGTGCCCAGGTTCTGGTTTGAGGGCTAGAACATCAGTTTTTTTAGAATATATCATCATGTGTGATGGCCTAGAGCTGGTATGTCCATCTCCTCTGATTATCCACTGCAAACTAATGTCAGAGATGAAAAGCAGCCAGCAGAACAGACAGGGATACAACTTAAAATCTTTCACATTAAGCTGAAAAACAAAAAATCCCCAAGTTTTTCCATCAAGGCAGGGAAATAATTTAAATGTACAAATAGTTTGGTTTTTTTGTTTGTTTGTTTGTTTTTTTGGTTTTTTTTTTTTTTTAATTTGAAATTTTTTAAGGCTCAGTGTATTTGTATTTATCTATCCCTCATTCCTCTCCAAGATATGCCTCTCTTCAGGAAGCTTTTATTCCGTTCCAGTCCTCTAAGAAGTAGAAAAAATGTCAAAAACTTAAGTATCATAATCTGTTGCTCAAGGCAGGTGAAAAAGTAGAGCCAGGGGTTTACTGTCCACTCTCTGCAACATATAAACAGCAAATTGTAGCATAAAGGTACTTGAAGTTCCTTACATGTATCTTGGTTAAAACGACACAGATCCCTAATTCTATCAAATTGGTTTTTTTTAATCTCAAATGAAAATATTTTTGTAAAAGAAAGAAAAGTGTATATTGTAAATCTTTGAGGAGCATGTAAACAACATCACACTTTCACCATTATTACTTAGATTTGCATGTTTGGCATTGAGAATTTAATTCACAAATGTATATGTAATACTCAATTTGTAATATTTCCCTTGAATCCTTTTTTTTTGTTTTGATCCAAATATGTGTCATGGAATAAAGGGTTACTTAATGTGTAGTTTTTTTCAGACACTCTTGCAGTAACCTTTATAGCTTTCATTTGTGTGAGCTCTTACACTCTGCTGTGTAATAATATTGAAATTTCCAAGTTTAAAAATGAGATTTCCCTATGAAAAAAATTGGGACTAGAAATTTGGGCAAAATGTAACTAAAACCCTTTTTTAAATCTAGGTAAATGTTTTTCTTAATCCTGATGCAATAACATATAAAAGTGTGTGCATGTTTTGGGATGGTAAAGCTCTCTCCATAATGAATTACTGGGACACATTTCAATTATGCGCTTTTCACCAACTAATTCTGGGTGCAATCATTCCAGCTAGGTTGTGACTGCTAGATGAGCTGGACAGGGCTTGAGCCATCGTGGCTGTCAGATGAACTGCTTGAGGAAAAAAGGGCTTGAAGTGTGGAGGCAGAAGCACTACCATCACTCTGCAGCCTGCCTCCATGTTTTGACGTTGCTTTCAAACAGTGTTGGATCACTTCCAGGAGCAAAACAGTACAACAGCTGGTCCCAATTACTCTAACTACAGTGTGCCTACAAGCACAAATGGCCAGTTTTCTAATTTGGCTCTCTGGTTTAATGAATTAGTTATTTAATAATTTGACAGGAATCCTTGTGTTGTGTTTAGCTGCTTGCTTCTGTTTAATCTTCTCGTGGTAGCTGTGTTCATACAGTCCTGCTGCAATCACTGGCTGCTATTGTGAGTTATGTAGATGAGAAGGCAAAATGCATTGGCAACACACAGCATACAGTTGTTTTATTTTACCTCAAAAGGCCTACAAGCTGAGAATCTATTACTTGATAAGTTTTTTACTAACAAGAGTTATCGCTTAATACAAGTAGGGACACAGTATTTTGACCATCTTTTTCTTGTCTCTCAGGAAGCTTAAATAAAAAATTTACATTTGAAAGACCCACATTCTACTTACTTTTACACTTTCATCTATTTCACAGGATATATTTTCAGAGGCTTCTAGAGAGTTGCAGAAAAATGTACCTGTATGAGCACAAATAGGAGCCTACTCATGTAAGTAGTGGTGTAGGATGATGCACAGCTGTCACAGTGGGGTAAGGAACCATCAGCATCTTCACAGATGAGAAAAGGTGCACATGCTATGAGCACACAACACATATCTGCAAAGATATTGGAAATTAGAATATTCACCTATTTTCTCTCAACACTTTGCTTCTAATAAGTCACCAAGAGGTGATTATTTAGAAATAAATAATCACCTCTTGGTGATTTATTAGAAGAGGTTATCGTTACCAAGCAACCAAAACCTGTTAATTCATAGTGCAAGATTATGAATTCGTGCTGACTGCTAAGGAGGAGTAGGAATTGAAGGATGCAGCTTGGGGAGCGTGGGATAGAAAAACTGTTTTGAAATGAGAAATTTCTTTTCAATGTCACAGTGGTATCAAAGGAAGCAGCCAATTCACATTCCTTTTGCATTGTATTGCAATGAAAACATACTCCTTCAGGAAGGCCCCAGTGATCCTCTGACTACAAGAAGCCCTGAGGGAACTAAAAGTGGGCTGGGGAGGGGTGTTCATCTGTATTTACTCAATGTCTTCTGCAGCCTGGGACTCTGGGTGGGTTCATGTTCCTCCAGTGCCATAAAGTAAGGAAAACAGAGCAGGGAAGCTGGGAGTCGTACTGTGGCTGAACAAAACTTACTGGGCTAAGCTAGTTTGACACCATTTACTACTGTCTGGGGACTTTGCCTGTAAGATTATCAAAATTCACTTGAACCTTAGGGGTTTGCAGATGAAAGATTGAAATAGGTAGGTAATATGACATCATGGCTTCAAGACATGTAGCTCTTGTGTTGAAGTTCACAAGATGTCATTCAAACAATGAAGTTTGCATTTAGTGTCTGTTCATTTTAGAGCTAATAGGAAAGATGTTGTGCAGTGTGAAAGGCAGATTTGGTACAAACTAGGAGCTAGAAGCACAGAAAAATTGATGTCAAACTGAATAGTAGACCACATTACAATCCAAAAACAACAGAACTGGTTGCAACAAGGAAGAAAATTATTTCATCAGCAACAAGTTTTTTTTCTCTAAAGAAAATACATAAATATAGTCTCTCTAAATATGCCTCAATACTACTTCTTGTACTACTACTACTACTACTATTACTAACTTAGCCAACAGTAAAAATGAGAAATTACTCCCATAACAGAATTGGGAGAAATTTTTTTCTTTATTTCCAATCTTCCAAAAACATGTACAGACAAATTCAAATTTCTTTCAGCTTTCTCTAGTGCTCAGTGGAAAGCAAATACTGACCTCTTACCTCAAAATAAAAGTAGATTATGGAGGTGTTCAAGGCCGAGCTGGACTGGGACTATGTGTAAAGAAAGTGGTCTAGTAGCAGGTGTCCTTGCTGTCAGAGACTGAAATTGTTCATGCCTTAAACATTGTTATGAAGGTGTTCTGCCCAGTATAGCAAAAACTGTGTGTTTATCCATTGGCTTCTTGGTGTTTTGGGGGGACCTTCACCACCAAGAAAACCAGCTGGAGAGGATCNCCCCCCTCCTTTTCTATTTCATTCTCTTCCTTTTTTCTCTCTTTTTTCTCTCTCTCCCTCTAATATTTGCTATCAGATAAAACCCATACTATAGACTTTGGCATATGGTCTCATTTGCACCTTAATTCAGGCAGAGGCATTTCTAGTAAGTTTAAAAACTGGGCAGTAACACCTACCTGTGGCAGGGAGTTGGAACCAGAGGATTTTTAACATCCCTTCTAAGCTAAAACATTCTGTGATTTATCTGTGAATTGTGTTGGTTATGAGTCCTAACTCATGTTTTACCATGAGTTACACATCCACACGCAACAGACTGAGGGATCTGCTTCTCATGGCACAGGAAGCTCACAAAGCCTGTTTTTCAGATACCTTTCTTGGCTCACCTCTTTGGATAAGAATGCAAATTCTCTCCATTGTAACAGCGTTATCACCCAAGATTTGTATAGAAAATATCTGACTTATAGCAATATCCATATCAATGAGATTTATCAGAGCCCTCAAACTAATATTGGAACTGATGCTCTATTGACCCTCTATTTCTGTGTAAAGAAATTCAAGACTTTATAAAAAGGAGGTAAAGTGATATAATTTCAGATTAACTGGCCTTAGGAACAAGGCATAAAGTGCAATCTAAAGAAATCTACTGGTGAGGCTCCATATTCCTTTTGGGGTAAAAGAAAACCCCGTATGGAAGTGTCACATAACAGAAATATTTCTAGAGGAATTAAAATAATTAATTAGAGCTACATGCTGAGGAGATGGAGCTGGAAACATTTGTTTAGGAACAAACATTTCTTTTTTCCAAGGTAAACACATTTTTCCAGCAACTGTTTTCTTTTAGAATGGGACAAAAAAAAATATTTTGAACATGCGGACTTTATTGTGGAAAAGTTAATTTTTATGCAATGGTAATTGGGCCACTTGTCACTGACTTCAAAGCAGGGTTTGCTGACCACAGTGTGATCCAAAATGTGTTCAGATAATCTACATTTTTATTTGACTAAGACACAAAAGTATTTTTCTTGTGGCTTTAACCTAAACATAAAGTTGTCTTCCATAAAGTGCCCTCTTTCATTTTTACTACTCTTGCTTAAATGCATATTAAATAAAGCTGACTGTAAAAAAAAAAATAAGATGAAACAGCATATCATCCAGCCATCAACACAAAATCATCTAACCATGATTACCCAGATATGAAGTTTAAATTCAGTTGTTATTACTATAATTGAATCCTACATTGACAATTCCTTGGGAAGAATTCAAATTAGGCTACAAGGGTGTTTTTGTAAAAGAAAGTTATCTGAATTTTAAAGATTTGTAACAATACATGTAACAACTCATAATAACAAAATATTTGTAATTACAGGAAAATTTTCAATGGAGAACTGTTAATGTTGACTTTTAAAGTAATGGATTGTATGGAGCTGCACACAGATATGTATCAAATAGAACTATCAAAAGAAACCATAGTTTAATAACTGAACTCCTTATTATAAGGAATTCTTGTGGGATTTAGTACCTCAAAGTAATAATTTGTAAGTTCCTAGTAGAAGATGTTCATTCTGTCAAAAGCAAAAAAGCAAAAAAAAAAAAAAAAAAAAAGTCAGCCTAATTTTTTTTTTTTTTTTTGTAGACTCAAATCTGAAATAAATACACTTAAGATTTTCATTCAAATCAGAAGAGCTAGACACTAGGAAAAATGGCTTTACTCTATATGTACCTTTTATACATAATGCATGCATCTCCTGATATGAACTTTACATTCTGGGTTTACAGGTGGTTTGCAATGATTTACATTCTGTGCTGCTGGCCTTTCAGTAATGATTCTTTCGTTATTCTCTAGAGCAGGTTATCTCCCTAGTATATAAAAAAAAACAGTGCAACACCAAAACATACTGCAGTTTATAAAAAGGACATTAATTTGCTATTCTGTCGCTAGCTTTGGATGCTCATGAAATCCAAGGCTGCAAACCATGGCTGAAAAATTACTGTCAATATTGGTGCTTTGAAGGATCCTAAATTTCTACTACCTTGTTCTTCTTACTTCTAAATTTTTTTCTCTGTATCTGTTCTGGACATTTCCTGGTGCTTTTTGTTTGTTTCTTTACGAGAGAGACAGAACCAGAGAATAATTTTTGTTTGAAAAGACCCTGAGATCACTGAGAGATCATCAACGTGTGGCAAATCACCACCTTGTCAACCAGACCGCGGCACTCAGTGCCACATCCAGTCTTCTCTTAAACACCTCCAGGGATGGTGACTCCACCATTTCCCTGGGAAGCCCATTCCAATCTTTAATCACCCTTTCTCTGTGAAGAAATTACTCCTGATGTCGAACCTGAACCTGCCCTGGCACAGCTTGAGGTCATTTCCTCTCATCTGTCACTTGTTACCTGGGAGAGGAGGCTCCCAGCTGGCTATAGATTCCTTTCAGGGAGGTGTAGGGAGTGATAAGGTCCCCCCTGAGCCTCCTTTTCCCCAGGATAAACACCCCCAGCTCCCTCAGTTGCTCCTTGTGCTCCCTCAGACCCTTCCCAGCTCCATTGCCCTTCTCTGGACATGCTGCAGCCCCTCAGCACCTTTCTTGTACTGAGGGGCCCAAAGCACAGCACTCGAGGTGTGGCCTCAGCACAGGGGGACAATCCCTGCCCTGCTCCTGCTGCCCACACCATTGCTGGTGCAAAATACCTTTCCCTACTTCACTAAAGTAAATTAATACCTGAAACAAAAAGGATTAGCAAAATAATTAATGTTCTTTGGATAGCTTATTTAAGATGCAACGCCTTACTACATATACTTGTACCTTTCCCTCCATTGTTCCAGGTACTAAATGATCATTCAGAGATTGACTGAATTGGCCTGGGTTATTCAGAGAAATAGTTTCTGCTAGTGTTGTGGTATCGCTTAAAAAGCCATAGTCATTTGCAAGTTTTAAATTAGCTGTATTATTATTAGCAGTGGTCCTGTCTATTTTTTGACAGGACCACTGAAAAAAAAATTAGTGCAAAACAATACAGAAGGAGCAATACCTCCTGACACTGCTGTCATAAATATTTAAGTTTGTAGACAATGGGTTTCTAGCTCCATTTTAGATGTCCCAGGGTATTCCACCTGGCTGCCAGATGTTGTTCCAGATATAATGAGTCTCTTGGTTGTCTATCACTGTTTCCTCTATGCTGAGGTCTAAAAGAAGCTAGAACATCTCAACCAGCACAAAAACTCACATTTAAGGAGATAAGTTGGTACAATGTTTATTAATTAACTGCTTTTTAACAGATAGATATAGATACATGCTTTACTGCATAGCAAAGTCTATTGTCACAGTCTCTTAAACCCCCTATAAAAAACATAAGAAACTTTGACCTCCTGTGAGGTTAATTTAAGATTGTCCCCAAATCTGCAGAGGGAAACTGTGACAAAAGAGATAATCTGTTGCTCTTGTAAGTGGAAAAACAATGCTGGAAGAATTAGACTGCTGCTCAGATAATGAGTTTAAACACCTCAAAGCATCCTCTTTCACCACAGTTTGGTCTTCTTCCAAAAGTCTTTTTATTTCAAAACAAGAAAGCCAGTAAGATCCAGAGATACAATGTAGCCCCAGATTTTAATTTTCATCTCCTGATGTTTTTTATGGTTTCTTCCAAAATCATTATCACAAGAATCTCATTTGGGAAAAATGAATAAAAGCAACTGTAATGTGGTACTTTATCCAAATTGCCAAAGCCAAATACATTGGTATTTGGAGTCCTGCTTTGCACTTATCTCTGTATTATCTTTGAGTTACCACCTACTTTTGAAAGGAATTGTTTCTGAAGATAGTATGGTGAGGGTATCCAGAGCCCATTAAATATAAATACAATAAATGAAACCTTAAAAATTGCTAATAAGGAGGTAACATTAATTATCCCTTCAGAGGACTGTCTGGCAAGATCAGACTTACCTGATATATCCTTTAGATTTTATCATACATTGCATAATACCTGTGTTCAATACTGTTAACAACAAAATTGCCACCCATTCCATTATCTAGTGCCCAAATATCAGGAAAGAACAAGCCTGTCCATGTAATATTCAGATCTGTGAGAAGAGAAAGAAATTAAATCCTGTCTCTGTGCTAGTAGCATCTTGGCTTCTAAAGAGATGATGAGTGCACCACATTTGAAAATGTCATGAATATATTTCTGGGTGCTCAGTGATACCTGTGTCAGCACTGCTGCAACAGAGAGCCTCATTGCTCAGGAAAATAGGGGAAAAAACACTGCACATCATTTTTCTTTATAAATTCTACTAAATATGCAAGTCAGAATATTTCTTGCTTTTCTCCAAAATGTGTGTACTTTTCCCAAAACATGGCTTTGGAAGAGTAGCTAAATATCTTTTATTTTTATTAAACTCTCATAATTACCTACACTTCAATGTAGCTAGGAAAAATTGCCAATAGCATGCTTTTTTCTTTATACTAATATAAAGAAAAAAATACGGCATTGTGCATACCTTTATATTAATATATTTACTATCATCTGCTGCAAATTTAACAATGTTCAAGGCTTACCAGGCTGCTTGGTGCTGCTTGTTTATTCATCAGGATAAATTTTAAATATGCCATTTTTAATACTTTTTCTCTGCTGCATCCTCTGGAACTCATTAGTTTTGTATTTCTGAGGTATTTCCTGAAAAAAAAGAGCTAGAGCTACAACACTGCAGAAAAGTCCTGTGCTTTCTTTCTAGCTGAATTCATACTATTTGTGAATAACTGGGACAATATGGCAGAGACCACTTTGTAACTCTGGCTTGAGAAAATAAGAGCTACATATGAGAGAAATTCTCAGGGTTTCAGTGGCACTTGTATACTTTAGGATATGTGTCAGTGGTGATGGTGTGTACACGGATGGTATTTTTTTGAATTGAGATGTCCAGAAAGTATGTTAATTTGCAATAATGGCTCAGGGAAACAGTCTCTGATTTCAGCTTGGTCTGAAACCATTTCATAATTAATTTTTATTGACTTGCTTCTTTTTATCATTGTGCCCACTATCTGAACAATTGAATGTCCAGAGAAGGTTTTATAGGCAATTCTGCTCAGTGAATCCTAGGCTTATCTGTGCAGTGAATCTCAGGCTTATCAGCTAAAATGCTCCCCCTACGTTGTTACATGAAATGCAATATTGTTTACAACAGCTCTTCCTCAGAACCCATGAGCAGAAGAAAATAATTTGCAATCAGGGAAAATTAAATTCTGCACATAATACAGGTTCAGAATTTGTACCTATGAATTTTTGCCTGACAGCAAGTTCCTTACAGCTCAGAATTGAAATTCTTCATGTTCCTTAAAATGTATTACTGCTCTAGAGCTGCTGCTTGAGATTGAGACCCCAAATTACTTTACCTTCTTATTCTAATTCTTACTCCTGTAATCAAAGAAAAACAGTATTTCACATAGCCTATAAGAACAGTCACATTAAAAAAGGCAAGTTGAAATATTAAACATTTCATTGTCAGATGGTCACAACAAATGCTTGTTTTCAGTCCAAAGATTAAAAAACACAAAAAGCCATGCCAAATTCAAGTAACTTTAAAAATATTTTAAAACATTCCACTAACAGAATGAGGCATTTGGTTTTCATTTTGTGCATAACCACAAGTGTATTGAGCAAGACTGAATCCACTTAAATATATATAAAAAGAGGAGCATTAGGGGTTTTGAGACAAAATTATGGAGCCCATGTAAATTTTTCTTTCAGTTCTGTATGGATAACATTTCTAGTCTGTAATTTATAGTATATACCCTGATTTTAATTTATATAAACACAAGGTTTGTTCCATAAGCATCAAAGATAATGAAAATGCCTTTTTAATTAATCTGTTGTAATCTACATGTTTATTCCGCATTAACTTCCTTTATTTGTCAACCTCACACATGAGAAATGACCCCTCCTGTGCTGCCTCTGCTTAATGTCAAAGCTGTAGGGAATAATGTTTATAACATTAGCTGCATTCTCTCACTGATGTCTGGCAATTAATGCTGCATCTGGAATCAGAAAACTTCAAAATGTCTTTCATTACTACCTGTCTGGGTGGCAGGGAGGAAATGAAAAGAAGTTTTTTTTATTCTTGTCACATCTAGTTGCAGGATTTACTAGCAACACACCTTGTTCCAGTTACATGAAGTAAGATTATACCAAAGCTGCAGGTCTGTTTTCAGAGGAATTGTTACAATTCCTGAGAGAAATCGCTGGGAGTAATAGAATTTTAGTAGAAATGAATCTGTGAACAGCCAGGAAAAAAATTGCTACAGCCAGATAGACCTGTGGTGTCGAACTTAAAATTTCATGCATGGTAGATAAAGTTAATACTAAGAGGAGGGAAAATATATTGAAATAAAATTCTTCTAATTCCAAAGTTATCTCCCTATGATTTTCCCTATCTTATGCTTTTGCTGATAGTTCTCATCATGTGGCTGTCATTCCAGGGAATGAACCTCACTTTTAAGTCACTTTATGCTGAAACCTCAGTGTATCTTAGTTAATCCATGCAATGAGGTAGGAGGCAGAAGATTTCACACTTCCCTGCTACAGCTTGGCAGAAAGCACTTTACCCACTGGTACCAAATCTGAAGACTTGAGGCACTGAGAAAAGCTGAAAAAGAAAAAAGAGTGTGCTTGAATGTCACTTGGATGAAGCACTTGAGGTTGGTGCTCTCCAAATTTTCAGGGAAATGTTGAGTCTGTATTCTCTTGTCATTAATGTCTTTGGGTTTACATAAATAGCCCTGGTATTTGAGGGATTAAAACAGTATCTCTAATCCAAAAGAGGTGTTACTGGGGTGGTGGATAGGTAATCTAGCATGCCTTTGGTAGGTCAAGAGATTGCCTACTTCTCCAGCTAAATATTTTCAGTTTTAACTAGTGCTTGTTTAAAAAAAAACAACAAAAACAAACAAACAAAAAAACTGAGAAATACCCCAAAGATTACATTTTTCTATCCAGTCTTTAAATCCAAAAAACATGCTACACTTATGTTCTTTTGGTAAAAGGAAAGGGAAGTAACCCTTATCCCTTGTGCTCTGGAAAAAGGGATCTTGACATTTCCCAAAATGCTTAGTTTAGCTTCATATGGAACACAGCACACAATGAAAGAAGACATGGGCTAAATCCCAAACCACAGGTGAGTTCACTGGGATGAGTACAGAAATTTCTAGTGAGCAGACAGTGTGATGTGACTGATGTGTCCACAGAGATGCACACATACAAAGCCAGGAATGCTGCCTCAGACCTTGAGCCAAAACTGATGTGCTGCCACAGTCTGTGCACACACCAGCCCTGGTATTGACTGAGTTATATTCACAAACATGGAAGACTTGAGTTTCTGATACAACTGATGATCAATCTTTACACCAGAGACATCTAGATAGATAGGTATAGATACAGATTTGATATAAATATACATTAGATATAGATATAGATTTGATATAGATTGTATAGACAAGGAAATAGGGGCTAATTTTCAGAGATACTTAAATTTTGGTGGAATTCAAGAGGAAATCAGTAATGTATGGCTGATGTATACAAGAGCACTAATGATTCTAGAGCCCAAAGCTACTTTCATCTTTAAAACTTCAGGGATTAATAGTACTTCCAATCAAAATATTAAATATCTTCATATGCAGGATTCTGGGTTTGGGCAAAAATGTTTGCTTTATCTTGTATTTGAAATGGTGTTTAGATTTGCCAGAACATGATTAAAAAAAAAAAAACCAAAAAACCAAAAATCAACAAAAATCTCTGAAATTGTGAAAGACCTGTAGTTAAAAGCAATACAAATGTCAAAGTGAGAAAAAAGTGAAAAAACCAGATGACAGATTTCTGGATCCCTGAGCAGCCCCAACTGCTGTTCTGCTGATAAAATATCCACACCCTGCTGAGTGGACATGAGCTACGTAAACAGATGTTCTTAAAGAGAAAAGGAAATGTTGAATAGCTGACTTATTTTGTTGCAGTTCTGCTCTGCCTGACAGTGAGGGTTTTAAAGGGTGGTTGCCATGACCAGAAAATCCAGCCAGGCTTTAAGTGCAGCTAAATCCAATAGAAATTCTCAACTTTACTCTTTTGACCTTGAGATGGCTACAGGTCAACAGTTATTTTCTTAGTTATTTGGAGATAATCAGAAAAGCATGTGCAGATGCTGAAAGATTGAATTTATATCTCTAGAACTGATTCAGGTGCTTTAAAAATATATATTCCCTTTTCAATATTATTATTTAAAATGGCATTAAGACTGG
>WEIU01014834.1:9641-79801 GCA_013389925.1 Aegithalos caudatus
AAAAAAAAAAAAAAAAAAAAAAAAAAGGGAAATTTTAAATCTATTTTCAAATAAAAACTTTGAAGGAAGTCTCTACGGGAATTCCTTAAGGAAAACCTACTGAAAAAATTACAGCATCACAGAATATGCTGAGTTGGGATTTCTTTAAACTTGTTTTAAAATTATGTTTGATAATTTCAGCTCATGCTTATTCAGTCTGTAGACCAGAGACAACGCACATAAAACTCACACCCAGATACTGAACATCAGCACCAGCAGGTTTGCTCTGGGGACCCATTCCTGTTTGACTGCGCTACTTGCTAATTATAGGCAGGTTTTGGTTCCACTGCAGTCTGTGAGCTCTGACAACTCAGCAGTGTGATCCAAAGCATACTAAGAGCGAATAACAGGAAGGTTTACTTCAAAATCTCACTCCTGATCCAAGCATAAACACTAAGAGAAACACTTCACCAGGGAGCCCGTTCTAGTGCCCAACCACCCTCTGGGGGAAAAGCCTTTTTCTAATATCCAACCTAAACCTCCCCTGCCCCAACTCCAGGCCATTCCCTTGGGTCCTGTCACTGTCACCACAGAGCAGAGATCAGGGCCTGCCCCTCCTCTTCCCCTCACACGAAGCTGTCCCTGCACTGGGGTCTGCCCTCAGCCTCCTCCAGGCTGAACAGAACAAGCGACCTCAGCCTCTCCTCACAGCTTCCCCTCATCTTTGCTGTTTTCTTTGGGTGCTCTCTCATAGCTTAACATCTTTCTCATATTGCTGTGCACAAAACTGCACACAGGACTCAAGGGAAGGCCACATCAGAGCAGGACAACCACAAAATAAATGAGTCCTTGAAAGACCTTAAAAAGAACCTTGAATTTTGTTCCAAGTCAGATTTTGAAGGTTTTGAGTATTATACTGTTTCTGTAAAGTTAAAGAAGGTAACTGACGGTCAGTCAAAATGTTTTGTTGATTATTTTGTGAAAAAATATTTTCTTTAACCTAGAAACCCTAGGCAGCAATGGTTTAGAAATCATTTAGATTTCAGAAGGGATTTTCAATAATTAGGTCCCTGATTCTAAAGAGACAAGCTTAGAGAGAAACAGAGGAGATTGGAAAAAAAAATCTCTGTGAAGGAATTTAAAAGAAGTAGTAGATTCAGAGAGTAAACTTGGAGCTAGGGAGGAGTGGTAAATAATTTTGCATAGCATAGCCCATGCCCCCTCAGGGAAGGAACTGGACACACACCAAAGAGCAGGGAAGCAGCAAATCATTCACAGCTGAGCAAGACTTAAAACGTCTCAAAATATTTTTCTTAACTGTTGTTTGTGGCCATTTTTAGATTACAATAATTCCTTGGAATGTACAAGAAGAGGGGAATAGATGAAGGAGTGTGTTTCTGCCACTTTTCAACTCTTTTGACATTAAAATGTGATGCTATGAGCCCCTAATTTATGTGAATCAGGGACAGAAGAGAATCAGTTGTGGAGGAAATGGGCAGGAGAGAAATTTTGGGATCCTGGATATCCTCTGAATAACCCCTCTGCTCTATTATCTTTTTAAAACCTCTCTCTGCAAACAATGGCAATGTTTTTATGGCTGTGATTTGGACACCGTTTTAATCTTATGTTTTTTTAGTAGAAGAATCATCTGTCTCTCCGATCACAAAGAGGGCAAAAAACGAGCACACATTTGTAGTTATTAGGCTGAATTGCACACATTGTTCTGGCAGCACTTTGTTCTGACCTGTAAATAAGCAAATGGAACAAGTTTTGCAAGTCTAAAGGAAAGAGTTTATCACCAAAATAACCAAGTAGGCACCACATCTTCTGGGGGACCTCTGCATGCACTAATCACAGAGGTCCATGTGACCTTCCCATTGCCAAGCACAGCTGTATCTATTTAAAACTGTATCTATTTAAAAATATATACATGCACACCGTTTACTATTTAGAACACAAGTGTTCCTGTTTCTTTGGTGTCACAATTTTCTATTGTCCTAAAATTTCTTTGTATCATAGTAATGATTACTAGTTTAGAAGGAAAATTCTGAAACTGGAAATTGTACTTTTCTGGTGATACATAAATACAGATATTTGAGTGCAGTAACTGTCTGGGCACAGTGAGTTAAGCGAGACCTTTCTTGTTTTCCTAGTTTAACATGACTGAGTAGTTGCCATTAATTGTTCTGTGTTAGTAATTTTTGTTTCATTGATTAGGTAACTCAGTGGTATCCAATCACATAATGACATCTTTAGAAATAGGCTAAAAGGCTGCAATACTAATTAATATGAAATATTATCCAATGAGTTGTAATGCAAGCTAGTACTTTGTTGAAATACAATTGCATGCCCACAGCTATTGGATGAGACATAAATGATGATTATTTTACTATTAATGTACAGAAAAGCTCATCCATTTCTGTAGAAACTGTTCTCTCTCTCTTTTTTTTTTTTTTTTTTTTTTCTGGAATAGTGGTTTCCTCTGTATGTGAAACAAAGCTGAATTTTCAGTGCTGGAGAACATTTTTATACAACCCTGGGATCCTAAACTCAAAATTAGGCTTTGGTATTAGCATGGAGCATAGTGAAACAGCAGCCATGCCACTAATTAAAGGCATATTGATTTGTTTGGCCTAATCTAATCATAGTCTTTATAATAAATCAGAATGTGTTTTGCAATTAGGAAATCTATACTAAATAACAAAAGCACTGTTATCTTTGTAAGCTTACTAACTGTGTTTTAATACAGAGTTGCTCTTCTCAGAGATGCATTTTATGGCTTTTCATCTGGGCCTCGTTCTGGACTTAAGTGGCCTACATTGCCCTTCTAAGAGAAGATTCACTTAGAAAGTGTGCACCAAATAACCCATCAACAGGCTTGTTCCCTCAAGATTTTTCAAAGTCCTTTTTTAACTTACATTTTCCTTTAATTTCACTCTACTGAAAGCATTGCTTTAGAAACTAGCTACAATAAACAAGTATCTACTTAGACATCTATCTTAAGCTCAAATTCATAATTCACACATAAAGGTATGAATTTTTTAATTTTTTTTTTTTTTTGCAGGTGGCTAACAGTTAAGAAAAGCCCTGTCTTGCATGCTTGTGTATCCTGCATGCCTTGTATACCCCTTCATACCTGTCCCCTTCTAACCCTCAGGAAGTAAAATCAGTGTCGTTGTGGGCTTGAACACGAAGCTACAGCTCTGTTAGTGATGTCTGATCAGTAAAACTGAAGACATTGAACCAGAAAACTATTTGCTCTCCACGAATTATACCATTTCCTTTCCAAAATGTCAGTTTATGTGGGATAATTGTATATGCAGAAACATGATCCATGCGTGTTTTTCATGCAAAACATCTGTATGCACTAAACTCTGCATAACTCAGAGGCAAGAAGGTAATGACTTAATAAGAGCTGTTAACACAAATAAGGGGATTAAAAGCCAATTTCGGAGCAATTAATTAAATGGGGATTTCTGTTATGGAGTAAAAAATTAATTTTGGCATTGTAAAAAAGAGTACCTGAAATTTACCTTAGGAAAGGCTCCATAATCTTATTTGAATTTGTAATTCTCCTTAAAAAATATAGAAGAAATACTGGCTGGTTGTGGTTAAGCTTTTAGTCACACAGGTTCAATATATCAGAAGGCAGAACTTGCCATTAAGAGAGGGTAATTCCCATTTTCACTTTGTTACTCCTGCAATAGGGTAAAAATGGCCTGATCATGGGTGTAAAACCAATTTGCCAAAGCAAAGCGTAAATTAGGAACAGGATGAAAGTTCAAGTAAGGGTATTGTGCTGCGATTCTGAGATGCTGTACATCAGCAAGTAAAGACAAAGGTAAAACTGAAATAGCCTTTATACACTTAGTAACACCATCATTTCATTCCACTGTGCTTTAGTTCTATAACTGTGATTTATCAAGTGTAGTCAGAGTCCCTTGACAGAAGATAATATCACCATTATAACATATGGTAAGACTGAAATTGTGCTCATTCGTTATCTCTAAATATTTTGCTCTGGTCCTACCTCTAGCATTATGGTAATACTGGGGGTTTGTTGATTTAGTTACACACTCAGGAGTGTTCTCTCCCTTTGAATGGTGCACATAACTTCTATTAATGGTACTGGCACTTGTGTGTGCATGTTGAGATGGGAATGCTCCCCTCCAGAAATTATATATGAAAATCCCAAAGGGAATAATATTCTCCACAATTGC
The DNA here is from genome assembly GCA_013389925.1 of Aegithalos caudatus. NCBI lineage: Eukaryota > Metazoa > Chordata > Aves > Passeriformes > Aegithalidae > Aegithalos > Aegithalos caudatus. Next base: position 13,841 of record WEIU01014834.1, read on the forward strand.
ACCATTACCCTATCAGAGACTAAATAGTTAGCGTGCACACTAATTAAGCAAGTACAACAGGCAAATTTAAATTTCAGGAGTCTGGGGTTTATTGTTACAGATGTTCTTCAGAGCAAAGTCTGCTCAGCAGTTCCTTGGGTCATGAATGTTTAATTTTTAATCTATTTCTTATCAGTTTTGTGTAATGCAAGCTCCTTGTAAATTGAAAGAATTTTTACAAGTGGGTTTTTTATGTCTTGGAAATTTAAAGTAATAGTGGTTGTTTAGCATTTTTCTTCTAAAAAAAAACGTCCTGCCCCGTAGAAGAGCAGTGTTATGTTTAATTCTAAAAGTGAATTAATTTGCTTGCAACTAGTCCTGTGAATCTGACAGTGAAAAATTAATAGTTTTTTTAAGGGAATCTAAGGGCTTGATTCCATTCAGTCAACTATGTCACCTTAAAAACCTGTCCTCTTTGGAAATGACCCTCAGATCCCCAGCCTCACTGTGAAAATAAATGCTTTGAAAATGTCCTCCTATAGGGCTCTGAGGGTACTCATCACCCTGAAGGATCAGATCTGGTGAGCAGGCACATCAGATGTACACTTCCTATTTATGTTGCTGTTTACAGATGGTAGTCTGTTTGCACAGATTGAATATTCTCCTGTGAAAACCACACAAGTTACTTTGCCAGTGTATTGTTGGACCCACTTTGGGTTACATCATTTATTTGCACTGAAGATATCTATTTAGTAGACTCAGGAACTCAAAACAATAGCTGTTTCAGGTGATATTTATCTTTTGTGACTCAAACAGCTGTCTTCTCTATTTGCATGATGATATAGTTTGTTAGTTAACAGGAGCTGATAAAAGGTAAACTGCTTTTTGAAAGACTGAAATATAATAACATAATGATTGTGGGGGGAAACTCCTGGTGATTTAAACATATTTACATTTTATCTTCTGCCATCTGCTCTAAGCCAGAAATATGCTCACCCACATCATATTGTGTGCTCCAGTCACTCAACCCACCAGACAGGAAATTACTGTCTTCATCTTCACAGAGTTAAATGTTCCTGTGGCCACTGCCCGACCCAGTACAGCTCTCTTTACACTGTGTTCAAGAAATGAATACATACATACATACACTGAAAAAAATCTTACTTTTTAATCTACAAAGAGAGATAATCTATTATTTTGTATAATGTAGTTGGCCTTTAGTCAACAGTGTAACACAAATAATAACCTGCAATTAAGTAATTATTCTTTGTTGGTCTAGATGGAATTCTGGGGAGGGAGGGAACAAGTATTTACTTATTCCTCCAAGCTGTTATAGAAAACAATCATGGTGATAAGAGTGTTAAGAAACCAGTTGAATATTTCAGAAGTGCCTGGGTACCTAGCTAGGTCACTTTGCTTTCCACAGGATTTAGATATATTACTAGTTCTGGATCCGAAATGGATGTTTTCCTATGCCTTTATGTACCCAAATGCCTGCACTTGTCAGTCCCTTTATCCCAGTAGCTTTCAAAATTAATTTGGCACTTTTGAAATTCACATCCTCTAAAGATGAAATACCATCTAGAACTTGACAGTGAAAGCTCTCCTTTAGGTTCATCCTTTTGTAATGAATTTTGGAGACAGCTGGGCTGGGTCAGAGCAGAGCAGAGGTGAGACCAGGGCTGCTGGAAGTGGGGTTTGCAGTGCACAACCTGGACATGGCAGAGGATGGGGGCAGGTTGAACATGTCTGGTACCACAGGTCTTTGGGTTAGCCCAGACTGAGTGCAGCATCCCTGGAGGTGCCTGAGGCAGGGAGGTGTGTGAGGCCTCCCACATCAAGCACATGTGCTGGGACAGCTCCCTTGGGAAGGAGAGGGAGGGAGAACCAGGCAGATCTGCCTGCTGAATACTCTTGTAGCTTTTTGAATCTTGTGGCTACAAGATGAGGTGCTAGAGGCTTTGGCTTTTCCCTCCGCTTTTCCTTCCACATGCTGTGGTGTCCACATTATGAAAAGGGCAATGCAGTCAGGCAGAGTGAGCAGAAGTGCACCCTGCTCCTGTGTGAAATGGATTCCAGCTTCAGTGCCCCACCTATTGCTTTCAATCAAATATATTGTTGGAAACTGAGCTATAATAACATTTTAATGTTCTCCAGTTATTAAAGTTAATCAGAGGGGAATAATTCTCCTTGGTAATCCAAAGCATCCAAGAATGAGAACCACAGTATCAGAAGATTGGCAGAAAATTTAAAATATTTATATGTAATAAGTTGTGGAGGGTTTTTGTATTCTAGTTCTTACCTACCTTCTGATTCTTCCAAGTGTCATTAACACTGGAAACTCCTGGGGAAGGGAAGGGTAAGGGAAGGGAAGTTGCTAGGTTAATAAGCAAGAAGCTTAAATTCCATCAGTATTTGTGGCAAAAGCACAAGAGATAGCAGAAGCTTCACCCACAGTTCCCTTGGAAAAGGATAAATTCTCCACACATTTTCATCAACTTGTGCAGCTGGGGTCAAGGCCAGTGCTCACAAACAGAGCTGATTTGCTGGCAAAGGTATCTTTGTCTTGTTGCTGTGCCTGATGTTAGAGATTTTGAAATAATAACAATGTTTTGCTTAATTTTTTCTCCTATGTGGAAAAAAATTTTGATTTTTTTCCCAAACTCACAAATACTTAGCTGTTAGAAAACCTGATTTTTCTTTCCTCTAGAGAAAGTTTTTGAGGAAAAAGGACCAATGAAAGGAATGTCATTCAGACAGATTACATGGCAGAATCCATTGCTACACAGAATGCAGGAAGCATAAAGCACAAAGTGACACCTCTCAGCACATCTTTTTCCCTCTAGATCATGGATTTTGCTGCCTCTGAATAGAAAATATAAACTTTGTGTTTGTGGTTATGCAATATTTCCAATAAAATTCAGACATATTTCCCTAGAAGACTGAAAACTCCTCCCCCCACACATGTGCACAGATGCACAGATAGAGCAGCTAATTCTACTTGTTTTATGTTCTTGTTTCTCTGCCACTCAGAAGGGATCTGCTTCTTTCCATTCCACTCTTACCTCCCCATTTTTACATAATTATTTTTCTAAATTCTCCTTTACATTCATTACACTTGTTTTCTGCATCACACTTAAGCTCTGCAACAAATTTAATCTCCTCACGCTATCGATATCCCCCATAGTTTAATTTCTGCCTATACTTTAGTGCAGCAGCCAAACCAACCTTCATCCAACTGTGGCTACAGTTACCAGATGTATAGTCTTTGCTTTCAGCTCAGATTTGCCATTTCTTGGTTGATGGCAGAATGTATCCTAAAATACATTTGAACCATATTTAAACCACTAAATCCTCTAGCATCAAATTTCTTAATTAACTGAAAAGGCTTTTCCCCCCTATTTTTCTTTTTTTCAGACAAAGGCTCAAAGACAGATAATAGATCTCCTAGTAACACCTGAATGTCTTTTTATGCAATTGAATGTACACAGCTGGACCCAGAACAATTCTTTGACTGATGGTAGTGGAAATATTGACTTTGGTAGTGAAAGATGAAAATACAATATACAATAACACAATACATCCTCTACTTTTAGAAGTGATTTTCAAGGCTAGATATTTAGTAACTGCTCTAAGAGATGTTTGTAGATCAATTTTTTTTTTTGTTCTGTGTCCTTTGGGAAATGACCTTGCTGCTAAGAATGAAGAAGGCAGCATATGTGCTCCTTTAGACGTGCTGAAATAAAAGAATATCCTCACACATAATGGTTTTTCTTCATGGATATTTCTGTAGAGCACCACTGCTCGTGTCTGTAAATCACACATTTATTACCCATGTGGATCACATCCTGCACTCACTGAAAACAAACACAAGTTTTCACTTCTGCAAAAGTTTTATCTGAACTTAGGGCCAGGTTGTAAAGGGTAAGCAAGTGCATGAAAATGAACACTGTGTGAATGAGATATCTTGAACTTGCAAATCCCTCTTGCCTGGAAAATTTCTCAGTGACTTCTGTAGGTATTCAATTCCACACCTGCAAAAATGCCAGAGTGAAAAATACTATTGTGTGAATAGAGCCTGCTTTTCTTTCACAAAAATATTGATTTTTTTAATGGCAGTTTTCACAATTGAACAGTATTTGTTATGCAGCTAAGCAATTCTTATCCGGGAGAATCTTCACTAAGGCTTAATAATCAAAATAATATCTTGTTCTGTGTTAGGCTCTAGTATTACTTCTTATTACATATTACTCTTTTAAATTGGGGTTCCAGATTGATTTATAACTTTTCAGACATATTTTTACCACCATTGTGCATTTCTTCCTTTAAATATATTTAAATATTTTTGTACATATATTTACCAGACTTCTGTATCATCATAATATTTGAAGAATATAATTTTAAAAAGTACTGAAAGAGAAGTAGAAAATAGCTTGTTAAAAAAACAGCTGGTTAACCAAAGACTAGTGAAAAAGGCCTAGGCCTGAATCATGTATAACTTACATCTAAGCAGTTTGAAGGTCTAAAACATATCTTGGACCTAATTTCTTCAACAGTTTTTTACAAGATACAGTTCTGCTATCTTTTAGAACAACAACAAAGTTTGTGCACATCAGTAGTTGAAAAATTTCTATATATGTTGGCAAAATTGGGGAAAAAATCATCACACGCGTTCTTTCTTACAGGAACTACATTTTATCATTTCCTATAAGGAAATCAGAGAGGAGTACGTGGTGTGTCATTAGGGGCAATTCTGACAGGCTGTACTCAAACATAGATTTGTATCCAGTGTGTTAAAATGTGTTCATTGGGAGACATGGCAGCTGTCTAACATGAGTAGTTCATTACTTCAGTCACCTCTGTCTTGCACAGCTGTGTTTTCTAATGGAATAAGGTTTAGAAACAGGATGACTGAGGATGAAATCATTATATCTTCCTTCCTCTGCAGAATTAGCTCAAAAGAGAAGTAAATACTTTAGGAAAAGTAAGATATTAGGAAATAGAGTGTGAAGATGCAAGTTGCTTGACATGGCAGAAATCAAGGCTCTTCACTCAGGATGTGACTCACCCAAGCTAACCTTAGGTATCAATATTTCACCAGTCTTTTTGGGATATCTCTTGCCATAGTTGGGGACTGGAAAGACTTTTAAGGCATGGGTCATCTGTAAATATGGACATCTCTCTACAACTCTGCTCTCTACAAATACCTGAAAGCAGGTTGTGTGAGGTGGGGGTTACTCTCCTCTCCCAGGTAACTAAAAGTAGGGAAAAAGGCCTCAAGTTGTGCCAAAGGACGTTCAGGTTGGATATTAGAAAACATTTCTTCACTGGGAGAGCAATTAAGCAGTGGAATTGGCTCTCAAGAACAGTGATGGAGTCACCATCTTGGAAGCATTCAAAAACTGAGAAAAGGTAGCACTTTGCTATATGGGTGAGTGGGCATGGTGGTATTCTGTCAATTTTTGGACTCCATGATCTTAGAAGTATTTTCCAATCTTAATGATCCTAAGGTGCAATGATCTGACTAATTATAATGACATTTGTCCTGAATCACAAAGAGTGAAGCTAATGTGACTAGCTCAGATGTAGATGTTTCCTCTGTGGAAGCCTAGGTCTGGTCAGATAAATCCCCTCCAGAACATAATAAACATCTGCACCTCACAGAATCAGAATATGAAACTTTTTCTTGGGAGAACAGGATATTTACATTTGTATAACAGACTTGAATATTTGTTTTATTTCAAGTAAAAAGCATCACTTAAGGAAATCACATGGCAAAAGCAATAAAAATATTTCCTTTTTTCATATAAAAGTATTCTCTAGTCTAAGGTTATTCTCATTAAAAAAAATCAGAAAACATTCATTCTGTGCTTGATCTATATTTTTTCAGGGGCATATTCTGACAGTTTTCAGATGTCAGTGGGGTTTCAAATACTTCCAGAATTAAGTACCAAATCTCTCACACCAATCAGGTTCTGTACCTTTACTCCTTCAGCAAGGTTTGTAGATAGACTTCCAATGGACAGAAAGTCAGAGATGCTGAGCACTCTGGTGATTAAAAGGAGTGGGAGCAGTTCCCAGGGCACTGAACAATACAAACAGAACATTATGTGCCTAATAGCAATATGCTAAAGCTATTTTCACAAATCAGATATCTTCACATCTCTTTCATTTTCCCTTCATTTTTGCTTCCTTAAATACATTAGATATTAGGTATTTCTGATTTTTGTGAGTCTATGCCCTCTTCTCACTGCACAGAATTACCTAACCAATGCAGAAATTAATTTCAAGTACACTTTTTTCTTCACTTCAGCCTTTTTCACAATAGTTTTATTTTTAAAATGTTTGCTCTTAAACTGCAGCAATAATAAACAGGTGCAAATAGAAAGAGTGTACCTTCAAAATACAGTTTTATTACAAAAAAAATGTTTCTATTACATAGATACATATTCTTCTTGGGTTTTGGTGGGTTTTTTTTACATTTTTACGTTGTACGTTATAGTTAAATACTCTGTACTGATAAACAGGGAGATGATCATGCTTTTACTTCATATATCCCCTTATTCATAACTAATATTATTGAATTTCATCAAGATAGATTTTTCGTAGAAGTAAAATAGGACCAGAAAAGAGAGACAGAGAGGAGGAGAAAATCCAATAATTCAAATTACTTCTTGGAGCTGATTTTGCAGTGATAATATGTAATGGGTAGTAAACTATAACTACTGCACGCACATAGTCATAAACTTACATTATGCAATCTATTCAGAAAAAAAACTGTGTGTGAATATATGTAGTTACTACACAATTTTATATAAGCTGTAATAGTATCATATTTACAGCAATTTTTATAATCTATGGTTGTTAACTCCAGCAGGCCTCTTCGTAATAAAATAACTGTAAGCCTACAGCAAATGTCGACCTATGTTCAATTCATTTCATCCATTTGAGCTGGCTAAATAGGTTACATGAGTTCACACTATAGTTAGTGGAGAGAGGCAGAGAGAGGTGCTTCAAGAAAATGATTCATATCAGCAGAAGAGACACAGGAAAAATAGATGGGGTGAACAGCTTTCCTCTTGTGACTTTGTTGCCTGTGAATTAGCTTATAGGTAACTGAATTTATCTGAGAGAATTAACACTAAAAACAGAGGCATTCCAACAATGAGTCCATAGATGGAAGAATTAAAAATAAATATTTTCTTTATAAAAGGTTGTCTATTCCTTTTAGGTAATCTTGTGTTTCACAGTCCTTTTGATATTTCAGCTTCTGGTGCTTTGGGCACTATCACCATAGTAACTAACTAGAAAACTATTATACCAAGAGTTCAAAAGTCAAGATGGAAATTTTCCAATATCATAGTTTACAAACATTTCCATCCTTTTAGAGAACATCTGAGAGGTTTTCTTCAATTGCCACATGTTGCCACAAATAAGAGAGCTAAAACATACTTTTCAAGCACAAATTAACTCAGATTACTTGCTTCCAGAATATGTTCCTTTAATACAGAAATCTTCAAATACGTATAGTTGATGCTATACATTATTTATGTTCACATTTCTATTTCTGCAAGAAGATTTAATGATAGCACAAAGGGTAATAGCTTTAAACTAAAAGAGGAGAGATTTAGATGAGATATGATGAGGAAATTCTTTACTGTGTGCATGGTAAAGTACTGGAAGGGGTTCCCCAAAGTGTGGATGTCCCATCACTAGAAGTGTTCAAAGCCAGGTTGATGGTCATTTGAGCAACCTGATCTAGTGAAAAGTTTTCCTGCCCATGGCAGGGAGTAGAAATTAGATGACCTTTAGTTTTCCATACAACTCAAACCATTCTGAGATTCTCCAGCTTTCTTGGGATAGAAGTACTTTCAGTCATTGAAAATGACCCCCACACTTAATTTAATTTTACTTTTTTTTCTTGTCTTAATTTTCTGTCTAAATATCTAAACATTTCTCTAAATGAGTATTCTTGGTCTGACTCTTTTTTCCCCATGTGTATTATAATTTTCTTAATTTTTTTTCATTTTGATAATTGTTTTTGTTGTGGTGTGTTTTTTGTTTTGTTTTGGTGGGGGGTTTTTTTAGTGATTTTGGGTGCCCCAGCGTATCGAGTTTATTTAGAGATTTCTTCAAAACTTCTGATTTTTCAGGAAGGGCTGAATAAATAAAACATATAGATTTGGTATTGCTTGGGTGTATTCTGTAAGTTTTTAAGGCTTGCTTGCTGTGATAAATAAATAGATGGGATGAATCAAGGTGTTCTTTGGCATCTCTTCTTAGGGATCTGTTTCTTTTCCTCTCAAAGCCCATGAAATCTTCAGACACCAAGCTCTAAAGCTTCAGTACACCACTCATAAGCCTTCAGACTGAGGCTTTGTATATGTGATTCCTGTTTTCTACCTACATTACTAGGTTACCTATCCAAAGCTGCCACATATTTACCTATTTTTGCATTCAGACTTTACCTGCTGAAATGAGCACCTGTCCATCAAAGTACATGTGCATTTAAATAATTCCTTATGATGTTCAGAAGCCTAGACACAAACATGACATCATTGTTCCCATTTGAAAAAGAGTCCAACTCATGCATTTACAGCAAATGAACTTGGAAAAGGATTTAATGCATGTACTGGTCACCCTGACCTTTCAGGATCCTGTTCAAATGCATTAACACAGGATATGGGGTTTGTTCTTAGCTCTTAGAGTGATCACATTAATCCTGGGCCACCATCCTGATAAAAATCCATGGCACAGCCATGGCCAGAGTGACTTTATTTAAAGATTCCAGTGCCTCTTTTCACAGTAATCAGCTGGGTCTTCCAGCATTCACAGCAGTAAAGAAACCCTGAGGGCTCCACAGTATTTTCTTTTTACTTATTCAATTACATGGGCATGGATAAATACAGAACAAGTTTTACAGCAGACTGCAGCTTTTACAATGTCCAAAGGACATCTTATTATATGTTTAAAACTAGAAAATTCTCCAATAGCTATCTGAAGGATACCCCAAGGACTGCAACACTTGAGATGAGCTACCAACACAGGGGAAAGATAAGGAATTTTATTCAGCTTCAGAGTCTTCTATTCTATTTGTTACAATAAATAAATAAATTTGATTAATCAATACAATTTAACCTTTTTACTCTAACTGTACTAAGGTTAAATATGATGGACAGTTCCTTCTGTACATACATTCTTATTTTATTATCACATTAAAAGCTCATCAACTATACTCTTATTTACTGGAGACTAATTAATCATTCATTGTCTTCTCATTAAAGCTTCAGTTTGCTGCTTTTTCCTTCCATTTGGAAACATGAATGTCATAGTCCAAATTCTTTTTTTGTAGATTTTTCTTGCCATGCTCTAACAGAGAATTCAATAAACAAGTTAAAGATTAAAAAATTATGTTAGGATTTTCAAAGCACTTTAAAAAGGCGGGTGTTGCATTCCTAAGAACACCATGAAGAGTTGTTTATTTGTCTGACTATCCTACTCTGCTGAAAGCTTGAATTCTTATTTTGTACATAGGAAGTCTGCATAGGATGACGTGCTGCAGGATTGCAATTTTAACAACAATTTAGCTTGTGACCATCTGCATCAGCATGTTGAGACATAAAATAGGAAACTTCAGCCAAATGACAAATCCAAAGTTTGCCACAGTAATCCATACTTGACTGTGCCAAGTATGGAGAGGAACCCACTGCAGGAACTCACCTTGTCTCCTTTTCACTGGCATGCACATATTAAACCATAGAGTGGTTCAAAGGAACATGAGAGCTGCATAAAGGTCAGCAGTCTACTAAAGCACAAATATTAATTTTGCTTGGATCCAGAGGATACACAGCACTCTATCACTCTATCTGTACAGCTTCAGTTCAAGGAGTTCTAACTGGGTCTGCTGGACATGCATACAGCCAGGTTTCCAGGTTTAACATACTTCACTATATGTACTTGCCTAAATTTGAACCAGCAGTAAGACTTGACAGTGTGGAGAGCTGGGTTCTTTATTCCTGACATATGTTTTCAGTTATGGTTGAACTTTTTTCCTCCTCACACTAAAGTCCTAAAACATCTTGCTGTGGCAGTAAATTTTTCAATCAGTGTTTATTAAAGGAGTGTGTGGACATTCCATGTGATGTGAGCACTTCTCTTATTAAAGTTGTCATTTGTTGACAAATGGGATGCAATTATAGTATATGTAAGAACATTACAAGTTCTTCGTGCTGACAAGCCTAATTGCATAATTTCCTATACGCATTACTTAGCAAATCAGAGGGAACAGCAATGGTGGATTTGGATCAGCAAATAAGAAAATTGAAGAGACCTCATATAACTGATAATGGTAGAATATACATTATGAATAACTATTATGTAACAAAATATATTTGTTTGGGTTTTGTGGTACAAAGCAAGCCTCATAATGAGATGCAGATGGCTCGGGGCCATTTCACAACATAGCAACCCACATTTGGGGAGAAACCTTGTGGGATTCTGGCTTGGCATCCAACATGCTCTATACAGACATCTTTTATTTTTCTGATGAAAGAGAGCTGCAATAGTTCTTTATGGAAGCTCCATCTATTGATTTGAGGGTTTTGCACTTCAGTAAGTTATTACGAATATCTTGTAAACAAAAAACAAATCAAAAAAAAGAAATGTTTCATGTTTAGATATAAAGCCACCACACAGAGTACATTCCATGGCCTATGAGGATACTGTCCTTAGACAAACCCCAGAGGTCTTTATTTCCTAAGTATGTCTCAAAGACATCACGAAACTCACAAGTCACACACTAAACATTGGGCCATCAGTGTGTGTCACCACACCAACTGAGATTCAGGTTCTCTCCTTGGTTGCACCATAGTAAATCCAAAACTATTCCAATGGACTCAAGAAGTTCATATGGATGTCCATGAAGGAAGAAAGTGGCTCTGGAAGAATCCTGGCAATGGGTGAAACATGGAGTCATCACTTTCCAGACCTACATCCTCTTGCTGTGCAGGCATAATTTGCTGTAGTCATTATGGGAGGTTAGTCCAAAAAATGTTTAGTTTAGTTTCCAGAAGTTAATTCCTAATTTATAAAAATGTCTATCTCTGTGTGTGTTTGTGTATTTTTAATTAGTGCAAAGTACTCAAATGTCTTCTTGCTGGAAATCCAATATAGTATCTAAATATTCCTCTAACAGTTTCTGTGCCATCCAATTGTATTTGAAATCAATGTTGCAAAGATTTTCTGGACAACTGCAAGAGCTGTGAGCTAAATTAAGTTCTGCAAATGCTTCACCTGAGCCAGCTTCCACAGAAGACAGTGAGAACTTCCATAGTAACTCTCCCAGAAATCATACTGAGTTATATGTTCCTGAAAACTGATGGGGACATCTGCATGAGGTTTTTTTGGGTTTTGAAATGATCTGTGAGACTGTGTTGTTATGGGAAAGCCTGAGTAAACAGGTAGGTTTTTCATGTAATCTTTAGTATGGCAAGTGGTCTTCCTGATTTCTTCTTCACAGCAGGAAACTGATGTTAAGTGTTGCTTGATCCAGATAAGTGAAAATACTATTTTATTTTAATAATGCCAAAAATAACTATTTTCCCTGAGAAGTGAGTTTCTTAAGCAGTTTCAGGATCAAATTTCAGATAGTCTATTAGCTGTTTGCATGTTTTAAAGGTATGTTGAAAATATATTTTAAAATAAAATCTGACTAATCATTGTCTACTAAAAATTATAAGCATTATTTTTTTCATTCAGTATGAACTGTACATTTTATAAGTATTGGCTATCCATAAAGCCACTATCATGTCAACAGTATATGGCTATACGAAAGGTAACATTAGCACTAGAAATATTACCAAAAAATCCCTTACTGGAAACAGCTCAGATATTTTTGCTCTATTTGCACAATGCAAAAATAGCCTAAATACATTTTTAATGCAATCAACTGAATTCCGTAAATCCAAATTGTGTGCTAACTGCTCATGCTGATTAGTGTGAAATATTAATTTGCACTAATCAGCTCCAGGCAAGGGAAGCATAATAAACTTGACACATACATTTCACGCTTTACAGTGTTGGAACTTGCCTGTAAACACTATCAGTGCTGTTAGTTATGTCACAGGGGCTGTGTACTCAAGGTGCACTTGGAAAAATTTCTTTAGCCAATGCTTCATCTGGATTAGTGTTGTGAAAATCCTGGTCTCTAAGAACTGATGGTCTGCACCAGTTAAATGTTGTCAGAAGCATTTGTCTCTGCAGTGAGCTGGAGCATCTGACTCCTGCCCTGGCTGCTTCATGACTAAGTCATTTCCACTCACATTACCTCTGCTCTCAGTGCACCAGGGTGAGGTTAGACTCCACAAGCCAAGGGCTTCCTGCTTCCTTTCTGTTTGAAACATGTGCATATAGCAACAAAATAAAACTGTGTCACTGGGCCTAAAGAAATACACCAGCTATTAGACAAATACACAGGGGAATAGCAACATCAGGTTTCATATATTATGTCTGAGGGTTGCTTTTTGCAGCCCATCTTACTCTTCTGCAGAATGGTGCTTGTAATTTCTGAATTCATGGGTTAGCATTACCCACAATCAGCATCTGATTTAGCAAGGACACCCTCCCCAGATGCTATTTTATGCCATAAACCCATCATGTGATGTGATAAACGGGGTCTTTTCTCTCTAATACATAACTAAATATGTAGTACCTTAGAAGCTGGGTCACACTGAAAGTGAGAGTCTGACAGAAGGCTGGAGGGGAAAAAATTCTATTTATGTGTACTTAAGACAATCATGTGCATGAGTGAGAAGGGATAATCTGTGCAGACAAATCTGTTGCTCACTGCTGCCTGGGTTGTCCACGCTCCACCCTTCCCACTCTGTGTACTGCTCACGAGGGTCTGGCTGAGTTTGCAGCCCTGCTGAGTATAAGGGATAGACATGAATGAAAACACATACGGTGAAAGTTGCCATTTGGTTCAACAGCACAATTGCAAAGGCCTGTAATCCTACTGGATTTTCGCTGACCTCTGCCCTTCTATATTTTTCTCTTCCTTTTAAATATAAATTACTCCAGGACACAGCTACGTGGATGCTGTACCCAAGCCGGATTTTTAGATTGCCTGGCTGAAATGTGGGTCACCCAGCTGTTAATGGCGAAGAGAGCATTCCTCATGTTAAGTGGAAGCAAGGGGAAATCTGAAATATTCGTGCTGTGTTTACATCTGATTAAAATGGCCTAATAAAACAACATAATTATCTCATGTGCTCCACTCCCCAGGGCAGGCAGAGCTAAGCATACTGCTGAGCAGAAAGCACATTGCTCAGCACAAAGCTCATGACAAGCTCATTGACCCCCGTGAAACCAGTAACCACCATTTACACATAACCAGATATACATTTGGTGTGATATGCTCTCAACAATATCCATTTGATTACAGCCATTTATGTTTTCTAGAGGCAAATGTAATGTGCCTTTTCATAAGAAGGGGCATTTGGAACTTGAAATGGGTTGGCAGTATCAATTCTAGCAGTAAATGGCCACATATATCAACAGACATATGAAAAGTGTTCATTATTTGTGGCTTCTGTTTAGCTTTTGAACAATATATCTATGGTTGGAATAAATTTCATTCATCCTCCCCTCTCCAACACCCCCACAACGTGAAGATTTTTTTCTTTATACATCAAAGAAAATTCAAAGAATCATTGGTCGTTATATGGGTACAGATGTTCAGTTTGCAACATATTTTTAATCTTCTAACAGTCTGTGAACAGGGTACAACTGTCTTAAAAATCTTTGGTGCAATCATTTTTCTGTGTATTTCACTCTTCTGTATTAAAACTAAAAGTAATCAAAAAGTGAAGCCCTTACTAGACTTTGTTTTACTATGTGTGTTTAGCCTGAATTAACACAACTTGATTCATTTTTCCCAACTGAGTCAAGTTTCATAAATTAAGTGTGACAAAGTCAGACGGATGGATCATTTTTAAGAACACTAGATCTTGTTACTTTCATCTTTTCTCACACAAGTAAATCCAGCTTAAATCCCTGACTGCCGGGGGTGCAGGTAGAGGAAAGAGGAAAGAAAAAAAGGATGATTCAGATCCTGGCCCTTAAAGCATTTTTACCTCTGCACTAGGGAGAATTCCATTTTTGGTGAAATGTAATATTTCAGTCCTGAGCACTCATAATTCATTATATCTTCCTAATATCTCACATACCTCTGTCAGAATTCAGCTTGTGTGATTATATCCAGAGAAACTTCAACTCTCTGTAGTTTCAACTTATCACTTCTATATATAGCTACATTCTTCCTTTTTAATTCTTTTTCATTAACAAAATACTTCCTCTCTTCTCAACTATTCCAGCACATTTTATCTTTCTCCTTCACTTTTATTCTTAATAGAGGGTAGCAAGTGCTCATCTGAACAGAATTTCAAGACTTCTCTAATATTTGATGTATTCTAATTTACTAAGTTAACATTAGGTGAAGTAAAAAACATTCAGCTACTTTGAATTTTAAGTTCTTTCCCTTGTTTGCTGTGGGAATAAAGAAATGAAATTTTTCAGTTTGGGGTTTTAAATCAATGTGGGTAACAATACATTATTTGTGTTTATTAATGTATTTGCACACTTTATAACCAAGAGAGAAGATAAACAATATATCATAAAAATTTCACTGAAATATACAATTGAACCTTCTTCCTAAAATTTATTACTATTCATAGGACTGTCTTCATTGTTTTAGCTTCTGTACAAACACTTAGGAAGAGACAGCAATTACTCCAAAGCACTTGTAATCACACTTACGTGCAGTTAATTAATTAAATTAAATCAAGAAGAAATAATTGTAAAATAATTTAGATTAATCCACCAAGGCTTTGCATCATTTTAACTTCATGTGTTCAAAAGAGTAATGTGGTGACACAGATGTAGATTGTGTTTAAAAATAGGACACAATTTTACAAGATAAGGCTCCTGGAAAACTCCACATTTGTACATTGTACAGAGTAAAGGAAGAGCAAATAATGGGTCACTATGCAGGAATGGGTGTCTAAGGCTTCAATCATTTAAACATCTTGCCTATAGAAGGCAAGAGAAGTTCAAAGCAGAGAACAATGGAAAGAATCCCAAAACAGGAAATATCTGTTACAGACATTAGAAATGCAGTAGATGATCCAGGTGCAGTCACATACTGACCAGGAAGGAATATTAGGCTTTGTTGCAGAGAATAACAAATCCCCAAAGCATTCAGCTTGATATGCAGCTGCAGAGCACAAGACAAACAAAAATTATTCCAGCAATAAAAAAATACAATAGAAATCAAAGGATATAGTTCTGCTTCTAAAAATAACACTGCTCATTAGACTTCACCTACCAGGCAATATGCAGACTACTGACTATGGCTTAGAGGTGACGTGCATATAAACTACACCAGTGCCTGAAGGCATGCAGTGTTCGGCAAGAGGAATACAAATTTTGGTGCTTATTAGCACCAGAATTAGAGAATGAAAGGCTGAGAATGCATTGAACCGATAAAATTATTTCTTAAATATCTCCTTTTTTTTTTTGTGGAAAGACAGTAATGGAGTACAAAACAGAGTAGGAACAGAATAGGTTCATGCAGCAAAGACAAGGGAGGTAGCTTTGTTTAATAGAAGGCTTCCGAGACTACTGGAAAAATTGGCTTTACAAGCTGAAAAATGAACACACAAAGCCCTTTACATGAAAGCAGGATTTAGATCTTGCACAATGTTTTTCCTAGTTCGTAGCAGTCCTCTTTCAACAAAGGAAATCAATGAATTGGGTTTTCACGTATGGGAAAAGACCCATTCGTGGGAGTGAATATCCAAAGTAAGGATACAATGAGGTGGTGAGAGGGGGATGAAAGGAGATTCTCCATGACCTCTCCACTGTGAGGGGTCCAGCAGCTGCAGGGAAGGGGGGATAGGAAGCAGCAGGGCTGCAAGCCCTGCACAGCCCAGCCTCTAAGGAAAAAGGTCTAAACTCACAGCCTTACCTAGTTTCTTCCTCTTGAATGCCCAAGCACCAGTGATGGGTGTGATGCCATAATACTGCCCACTGTGAGCTTAAAAAAACCCCAAAAACACAGCACAAAAAAAACCCAGTAAGATCTTGACCAGTAGCTAAAAAATTTGCAGGACATTCATAAACGTTTGCCAAGGATGAAGAAATAGCACATAGGTCTTTTTTCTGATGCAGTGACAGAAGTCTAAGAGTAGACAAACCCTTTCCTCTAAAGGTTTGTGGGATGAAACAAATTCTCGTACAGTAATCATGAGTCTGTTTCCAGTAGATAGAGAAAATAAAATACAGGAAATTTTACCAGAGTCAAAACATCAAATTAAAAAAAAAGGAAGAAGGAAAAGGGTAAAGGGAGGAGGGTCATGACTTTCCAGATGTACAAGAAAATTCATCTACAATCCAGCTCCTCTGAAAGGGAAATGAAAGCCCTTTCTGTTCTACTTGCCTGATCTTCTTGTGAGATGAGTTGAGTCAATTAGACACAATGCAAGAGAAATGCCAGATTATTGTTGCCATATGAAAAGCTAACTTTCCCTCTGTGACTGGTCTCTGCAAGCCAACATTCATCAAAGGACTGACTGAATTTGAAGTTTGACACAGCTGGAATGAAAATCTCATCCAAGGCTTCAAAAAGAGTAGTCTAAATATAGGTTCTTAAATATATGTAACCTGTTTTTCAAAAATGTGAAGCTCTGTCAGCTCCTATATGAAAATCAGGCCAAGTCTACTTCATAGTATTGAGATTTTGGATAAATCCCCTAAACCCCAGGGGTTTTAGTTCTAATACAGGGATTGGTGCTTGTGAACTTGTGAGCCACTGAAAAGCCTCTGTCTTGGCCCATACTCTGGCAGTCAGTATGCTGAGTCTGATCTGGTATTATTTGGAAAACAGGAAATGAAAAGGAAATTTCAGAAAGAGGATTTCCTCAAGGAAGGAAGATTCTGAAGGGTGAGGGAGGCAGATTCTTCACGCGCTGTTTGAGCTAAAGCCAAGTTTAAGAAAATGGAGGTATTACTTACAGCTAAGAATGAAAATTAAAATATAATTGATATACACTCCATTAATTAAATGATAAAAGTTTAAATAAATCAAGCCTATTACAAACAAATTAGCATTAAGTAATTACTGCTTATAACCCCAATGCCACTTCAAATAAGAAAAGGTAGCTCATGTTTCAGCTTTAGATTATCTACATACACAGAATTAATTTCTAAATGATACACCAGATTGTCTTTACTGCATCATTAAAATCCACTGGCTTTGTTGTGCACAAACACTTCATCTCTAGCTTTGACTAGAGGTTGCTATTTTTACACTCTGTGTTAGGTGCATTTTATTTCTCTAAAATATAATTTGTGGTTGCCTTTGTTTATAAAATACAGTGAATGACAGGTTTTTAAAGTAGCCAAATTTGATATTTCAACCTAATTCTGAAGTGAAGTTTCTATGCACAGAATATGTTTGGGGATCCCATTTCTACCTGCCTTCCCTCTTCACTCAAGACATAGCTAGGAAGTTTATATTACACAAAACTAGAATAGCATTCTTTTAAATGTTTTATCAGCTCTCTAATGATATTCACAGGGCTTTGCTTTAGAATTCACTAGAAAGTCATCAGGGCATGCAGCCAGGACTGAATGTTTCTACATGCTTAGTAAATGCAATTATTTGTAACCCAGAAGTACATGTGTATTTATATTGTTTCTGCTAGGGAGAGAAAAATAGACACAATAGCATTTAATAGTGCCCTTAATTTTAGATCTGTAATTCCAGTGAAGTCAATGGATCCTCCAGGTTCTTAAAATAAAATTTTAAAAAATACTGGACTGATTTCAAACGCCTTTAAAAAACCCAATCTTAATATTTAAAGAGACCTCACAATTTCTAGATTCAGAAAAAAATTACTACAGGAGAAAATTATCCAGGCAGAACATGTTCTTAAATACTTAAATGGAGGTCTATTTTTCATAATTGTTGACTGAGTGCTGTGAAGATGCATCTATTGCTAAAAATAGACCTAAAGTAAAATATGTAGGAATAAATTTGACTTCCAATGACAGATGCATTTCCATAAACATGGCTCCATTGAGGGAATACACCTAAAACTAGAAAATTTATTTATGATTCCATCAGGTACATTTGCATACTACTGTATCAGTTCTGTTAGCTCCTGTTAGTCAAAACTACATGGCATTTTAGTCTGATTTGGAGGCCTCTAGTGAAAAAAGCCAAATCCAAATTTTAGCACCCGTGAATTTTCCTTTCAGAGATATTAGTGTACCTTGCTCTCCTGAATGGCATGGAATTCAGCGATTAAAATATTCAGAATTATGGCTTCACCACTGTGAAAATTACTTTCCCTAGCTGCTGAACATCCACTACTTAAGTACATGAAAGCAAATATACAGAGTGATGAGCTGTGTTTAAATTATTTCCAAGGCTGGAGACTCCAAAACATTTCTCGAAAACTGGATTTTGAAATCTTTGGCATACCCTGACCCTTGCAGTAAAATTTTCTTCTTCATTTAACATGAAATTTCTTGTATTGCAGCAGATGCCCATTGCCTCTTCTCTTGCCACTGAGTACCACTGGGAAAATTCTGGCTCGGTCTTCTTTTGTTTGGCCCAGCTGGTATCAGTACTCATGGATAAGGTACCCTGGCCTTCTGTTCTCCAAGCTGGGCAGCCCCAGCTCTCTCAGCTTTTCCTTAAGACTCTCCAGTTCTTAAAACATCTTTGAGAACCTGGGCTCACTTCTCTATGTCCTCATCTCTCTCATACCGAGGAACCCAGCCCTGGGACTAGCACTCCATGTTTATTAATTTCAATGCTGAGCACAGGAGAAGGACCACCTCCTCCAGGAGGACCAGCTCCTTCATCCTGCTGGCAGTCCCCTTCCTCATGCAGCCCAGTAGGTGTTGGCTGCTCTGCTGCAGCAAATTGACAGATCAGCTCCTACCCACTAGGGCCTGGAGGGTGTTCCTTATAAAGCTGCTTTCCAGGCAGTTGGCTCCCAGGTGTGTAAGGGTTTTTACTCCCTATCCAGGTGTGTAAGGTTTTTCCTCTCCTGGGTCAGGCCTTTAGCATTTCCTTTTGCTGAACTTCATGAGGTTCCTGCTGTCCATGTCTGTCTGAATGGTAGCCCAATTATCTGGTATATTTCCATTTCTAGTTGGATAATTTCAGCTGGGTAGCTTTGCTGAAGGTCTGCTCTATTCCAGCACTAACTCATAGCCCTCCACCTGCATGTAGACCTTTAATTCCCTCTGTTTATATTTTTTTTTTCTGCACATATATTTCCCAAAAAAGAGTGAGCATTTCCCCTCATAATTCTCTGATCTTGGCACTTTTTTATTTGTGTCTATGTGGTTACAGTGGGCTGCCTCCTATCCTTTTCTTTTGATCTTGTGATCCCTCCTTTCACATCAGCCAGCCTATCACCGCCCACTTGATTGTTTGTTATCATCTTCTTCCCCTCAGCATTCCTAGTTTCAAGGCAGTAGGTTGGCCAGCCTCTTGACAACAAAATTTTTGCTTCACTTGGTCAGGTCCATCCTACCTCTTCCTAGCAGTTCTGTCATCAAAAAGGTGTGTGGCTTTGTAAAGCAAATTCCTGTCTCCAGCAGCAGATGTTCAACCAGTTGTTGGTTCTCAGGGTCCACAAAAGACAGATGTGCATGAATAATGTCACAGTAACTCTGCTGTCTAATTGCAGTGTTGTCACAGGGCATAGGCTGATCCCTGCTCTGAAGCAGACCAGGGTGCTGCGAGTCTCAAAACATCATTTGGGGCTGAATTCACTCTGGCTATAATAGAATAGCAGTTATTGCAAGCACAGGCCTTCCTTGAAGGTTTTAATGAGCCTACTACGGAGGAAAAAGGTGCTCCTGAGAATTTTACCTGTTTAAGATGGTACATATAGACTGGTTTGGTGGCTTCATGAATATGTGATGAACAAATAATTTTTTTTTCAAGTGAAACACTTGATTCCTAAACACAAAACCTCATAAATAAGTCAAAAGCCTACATGACTGTAAATGTGCTAATTTTTAAAGAAATCCTCATCACAAGCCCAGCATTTAAAACTTGTTTAAACTTTGCTAATGATTGTGATTTTTTTATTATTATTAATATTAATATTATTCCTAATCTGAATGTAATTGAAATAGCAAAACAGCTGTGGAACTTCAATATGTTTTCAGTCATTATCTTTTTATCAAAGTCATTGCAAGCAGGTTCTCTTTCTCTTTGTGGCTAATCTTCATTGATTGAGGATGAACAAGCAGCAGTAAATTCCCAACTGACTGTATTTGACTAGAAATTGCAATTACTTGATGCCTAGTAATATGCATTTCAAATGTGTTTGGCATTCTTTCAGTATTCATTGATTACCATTATCAGCTCAACAAATTAAAATGCATCCACAGGTATGAGAGGATATAGGAAAATACTGGTTGAAATCCTGGTCGTAGAGAAACCATTGGCTTTGCCATTGACTTTTGGAAATACAATCAATGCTCAGGTGTTGGGTCTCTAGAAGTGGTCAATGATTGGATATTTTCCTTTCCTTTAGACAGGAAAAGAAAAAGGTCTACCTTAATTTATTATTATTTCAGTAGTGTGATCGTATTGCTTCTGACTTTGCAACCTTTCCAACAACCTTGTGGTAAACATCTATAAATACTCCCCCTATTGGCTTGCAATGTTCCTAAATTCTTAGACATCACTTCTACCACAGGCTTCAATGTAAAGTAGCTATACCATATATCCAATTAGCAGATGAAGCAGTCTTCCCTAAAGCAAAGAATGTAGCATTAAAGAATTCAGACTTCTGCTGGCTTTCCGCTTGCCAACCTCGGAAAAGTGAGCTCACCTTTCTAACACGGTTGCATGAGAAAATATTCCCATCCCATGAACCTGGGCAATGAGAGAGAGGTGCCCTTCACACAAAGCAGTGAAATCAGTGCTTTTCAATGTTGTCTTGCAAAACACAAACATTTATAAATTGATCGATTATTATAAACGATGCTCTGATGTGAAGAGCATTAAGTTGGGATAAATGCAAGTTTGAGACTAATTTTAATCACTTAAGCAAACCTCCAGCACTGGAAACTTAAATCAATTGAGAATTTTCAAAAACTTAGGCTTGGATTCATCTTCTCTAAAGGCAGAGGCCTCTGCTGAGACATCTAATCAACCGAACTGCTCTCTCCAGGATGCCTTTACAGCCAGCAGAGAATGACTCAGGCTGACTCATCACAATGCAAAATCCCTGTAAATATTCACTCTGCTCTACTCTTTTCAGGGGAAACTGAGGATAGCTTGCTTAATTAGGTATGTTTATATTATAGATGCCTCAAATTAGAGTTTCTTGGTTTGTTAGTGAATAAAGTCTGAGCATCTTGTCCAAATTTGTCAGTTTAGCAAACAATAGATCATCAGCTGGTGCGACAAAAGACCTGATCCTTTGGCAAACAAACGGGAACACATTGGCATGTCTCTCTTGCAACCAACAGATTAATTTCTTCTAGAGAAAACAAATTTTTATTTTTCAAATAGAAAATTTTCTGTCATCTCTGTGTAATAAGAATTAAAATGAGATATTTGAGTTCTTAATTCCCATTGGAATCACTAGAGTCAGGTTGTAAAAATAAAATTAGGAATGGAATAGTTTTGCATATATAGTCTTAAATAAAATGTAAAAGCTTCTGTTTCAGTCACACCTGAATTTCAATCCAGAAAAATGTCATATTACTCTTTGAACATCAGCCTGGAATCCACACTGGTGTTTTTGGCTAGTTGCTGTATTATGCTGCTGTCTGGCTGAATTTACATAAAAATATATTGATTGTCTCTTCCCCTTTCTCCCGTATCTCTCCCCCTCCAACACAAACAGCATGGAAGAATCAGCACTTAACAAAAAAATAAAGAGGCCATAGTAGTGGACCAGCTCTTGGCTCACACACAGGGAAAATCTTTTTGTTTTCTGACAGGATATTCTGGAAACATCTACTTTTCATTTCAGGCTTTTTTGTTACAAAAACAAGCTCATTCTGAGCCTGTTAAATCATTTCTGTTTCAGGCCACTGACAAGTTACATTTTTCTAGTGCCCAATGTTGTCAGTCTTGTTCATCTCGGAAGAGAGTTAAGAGTAAACATTTACCTGGTGTCTCATGTGGATACCAGTCAAACTTAAAAATAAAATAAAATAATTTTAAAAAAAATGGATTTTTGCAAGTGTGGGAAGGTTTTTTCCAGGAAATTTGAGTGCATGCTTGGATTCATGTAACTGTGGGCTGTTTTATTAACCCACATCATCCGTGCTATTGCAATATATGTCTCACTGTGGCAGTGTTTAAAGTTTATAGTCAGTCTCGTTTTGCAAGGCCCTGTGAATGATTGTGCTTCACCAAAATTGTGTCATCTGGAAAACAGAACCTAATTTAGTGTTTTAGACTATCATTCAGATTCCCTTTAATGAATGAAGTGCCATCAAATTGTCCATTATAAGAGATTGACACCCCTGGATGAAAAAATAAAACCAGTTATCTTCTATACTGGGGCTACCTCCCACCTACTGACAGAAAAGGGGCAAAGATGGAGAAGCTAAATGAAATATGGTGGTTACTTTCCTGTTCAAGAGACAGCAAGGACAGTTGCTTTCCTAAAGAAATGTCTGGCAGTTTCTCCATCAACAGGTCCACAACCAAATTCCTAATTGGGACACAATATAAAAACACTGGCCAGTGAATTTATTTTCCATTTATCTTAAAAGAAAATAAAAAATGCAATGCTTTTCTTGTTTCTCTCTAAACAAAAGTGGAAGTCTAGCACCTTTATGCCACGAAAACACACACACCCCCTAAGTGTCATGGTAAATCTTTGCTGCAAGGAGACAAAACAACTTATAAAGGTCATGCAAAGGTAAGGTCAAATTCTATTGCTCTTGGCTGATTTTTTGGTCACCTTGGGTTTGAGTCTGCATAGGTCTTTAGTCTTTTTGGTTTTAATTTGCAAGAAGTCTTAAGTTAGATTACTTACAATTCATGGAGATAGACATGAAAAAAATCCTACAAGTGTCCATTCTCTTAACATGAAGATGCTCATTTCTGAAGATATCAGAAATACAGCTTTGTCTGGATAATCCTGACACTTCATAGTGAGCAAAGTCAGCCTTCATTTTATTTGTGTCTGAGCTGACACTCAGGTCAAGCTGAGGATTATGCTTCCAACTTTCCAAAACAATCCCTCTTGTAGCCAAATTTGGAGATGTTTCCCAAGGATATTCCGACTGAATGCAACAGAACTATGCAGCAAGTGCTGAAAGATATGAGTAGAGGTGTAGGAGATTGACATACAGACTGAGGGAAAGAAGGAAAAGTCTACCCTGAATTTCCAGACAGGGTGATAAGTTCATGGCTGCTCTTCTTTCCAGGTCCTGGCTATACCCCACATGCAACACAGCATAGAACAGAAGTGCAGGAGGCAAAAGAGAATAGGTCTTATCCAGAAATAAAAACAGGATGAAGGATTAAAATCTCCATAGGTGCAACAACACAAACAATTAAACATATATAGAGCACTGGCCTTTAGCTGAGCTCAAAGGAGAAATTCCATGGAGAGTGACAGCTGCCCCTGCTATACTGTGTGGGTATAGTTAAAGTTAAACACCTTACAACTTTCCTGATTTCAAAAAAGGAGTAAATTGTAACTACCTTGAGCTTCCTTCTGCTTCCTTGCTGACTCTGGTTTGCCTTAGAGTTTGGCAGCATATAATCTTGTAATTTCACCTGTAGTTCCTGAGCTGTTGGTGCAGAGCATCCTATATGACATTCCCTGGCAATATCCCCAGAATTCAGCTTTATTATTCATTCTGGCTTGCCACAAGGCTTCTGCTTTCTGAAGCTTCCTGCTTCAGTGTCTACCAGACAAAGAAATAAATTGGAGACAGAAAGGAGGTAAGATAAGAATGGTAGTTTTCTGCTAAAAAAAAAAATCACCATGATTCCTATGAAAACTTTGGTACCTTAAAAGTTCCAACATTGATATTGCACTGATGAATTTAAGATCTTTTCTTCATAAGAAAAGAACCTACAGGGCAACAGGAGCTCCCATGTATGTTGAAGATGCTGGTAATTAACTGAGCTTTACCATGTGGCTTATTATAATAGCACTTAGAGTATTTGTGCATCACACAACATCATGCCATGAAGAGATACCCCAGTGATCTATAAAACAGCCCTACTGAGAAACTAATTAGTCAAGGCAGAGCTCTGTGTTAATTCTACTCTGTTGCTCCTGGTATTACACTAGCTCGCTCAGAAAGAGAAATAAAAGGCAAACTGAGATGAAATAACTGGCCTGGGGATACAGAGGGTGGGATCCATCTCACCTGACTTTAGAAATCAACAATGTAGACATTTAAACTGCAGCCAGCCCCTGGGGCTCGATGTATAGTCACTGGAGACAAATATGCCCTTTTAGGGTGCCAATCATCTGCCCTATTTCAGACATCTAATTTAGGAGAGGATGAATTGCCCCCTGGATTCTATTGACTAGTTCTTCACTGACAATCCACTGAGTCAGAAGCCAGATGCAGATGTCTTCAGCACAGGCATCTGCATTTAGTCAATATATTTCCACCTGCAAAGTCTATGACACAGTTGGGAATAAAATATTTCCTTTATTCCCAGGCCTGTACATTATTCTGTAGATCATACCACCACTTTGGTAACTCCCCTAGTAGCAGAGACACTTGAAATTATATGGTGTGATACTCAGAGATTGTTCAATTATCATAAATTAAAGTTTATTTAATGGACTAGTCAAGTAACTGAAAACTTGGTTGATATTAAAAAAAAAAGCCCTAATATATTAAAAATATTAAATATAATTTTTAGTATAAATAAAATCCATTCTAGAGTTTCAGCTGCATTCTTATTGGTCAACATCACAGTGGATTAATACTTTAAAATTTTGATTCAGCTTAAAAAACAGAGTTGCAGTTATGCAATTACAGTGTCAGGACAGGGCTTGTCAAAAAGGAGTTGTGGGGTAAGAACACACAGCATTGTGCACACTGTCCAGTCATGAACAGTGTGATGAGGAACACACTCCTGTGTACAGTAGGAAATCCATTTCCTCTGCGTGTGAATAAGTGCTAAAAACTCAGCAAGTGTGGGCAGTGTTATGTGAATAAGAACTACAGGACGAATGAAAATGTGTCTGTGGTGTCCCAGCTTCAGTTTGCTGCAGGTAAAGCAGGGTATCCAGCAAAAGGTGAAGGAGGACTATTGTAGAAAGTTTAGTATTTCATTACTAAATACATCAAGGAGAGGCTTGGCTGAAGATTCAGGCAAATAAATTGGTTTCCTAGCAGCTCAGTGTGTCTGTGCCAGCTGAATGTCTCCATTCCCAGCAGGGTGAGCTGAGACTTGCTCGGAGCACAGACAGAGCACTCAGCAGAGCTGGGCTCACCAGCCAGAGGTGCCTCCTGGGGAGGGGGAACAAGCAGCTCCCCAGGCCCTGCTGGCACTGCTGGGAGCTCAGATGCCTAACTCAGATGTAGCCTCACAGCATAAACTTCTGCCTGTAGCTGCCTCAGTACAAAGCTCAACTCAACATTTAACAGCATGCAAGGCACTTGCACCATCTCCCTACCTCTGCCACGGTGTTCATTTTGGATTAGAGTCAGCCATTAACATTTCTATTCCCAGCTTTCTGGGAATGATTTGCAGAAATTCAGAAGACTGAAGCTCATGGATAGATGACTAGAATGCAGATTGTCTATTTAATACTATTGCCCCTGAGAAATTATAGGCTAGGTGTCTGAAGTTGGTCATCAAAAATTAGTGTAGGATTTTGACAGCTTTGTCTATAATTTATCTTTTCTTTAGTTCTCCATCTGTAAAATGATGGTAATAATATGCTTAATTGCTAGGGCTGCTGTGAATATAAATTCAGGATGTTTGTGAAGAACTGACAAATTACAGAAAGAGCACCATAAAAACCACATGAGGAACTTAATAACAATGTATTCAGCTGAGGCTTTAGATCGTGATTAATAGAGCCTGGAGCCATACACTGAAGAAAGGAGATAAAAAGAACTATTTAATAATTATCCATACAGAGAAATAAAAATAATTGATGACTGTGCAATTAAAGTCTGTGGCAAAGCACATATGCACAGGGAGCTATATGAAGGTAACAGATGAAATTTCTGATGTTTACAGAGCAATATCAGGAAAATGAAGACATAGAAAAATCTGTAACTGTAGGTGAAGGGTGGACACTTCTTGCTGCCTACAAGATTGTGCCCATGGAACAGCTTCAGGTACCAGCAGGTCCCTATTAGGATCCAGATTTATGTAAGAAATCACTTTTCCTTTCCCTTTCCATGTTTGTGTTCCTTTTTGTGCTACTTTCAGAGTTACTTTATCCCAGGGTAGTGTCCGATCTGGTTTCATACAAGCCCCTAAAACTGCAGCTCTGGCAGAACTGGAGAAAAGATGTGAGGTGAGCAGAACTCACTGGGTGAGAAGGAGCATCCTGAAAGGAGGGGACACAAGGAGAAAGGAGAACAGGAGCCACAAAAGCCAGCAGGGAGAGAAAAGGCTATTCAAAAGGCCCTGCAACCAGATGACTCTCCAATCAAGGTCCATCTTTTTTAAAAGCCCCTGAGAAAGACAGGTGGTTCATGCAGAAAGCAGTCTGGATTTTAATCTGGTTTTTTCTTTCCCAAACATGGCATGAAAGTGCTATCCTCAGCGATAAAAGCTCCCCTGAGACTCCACCTCGCTTTCCAGCCCTTGAGTACTGACTTCCCCTGGTGTGAAGGAAGGTTGAAGTGCCAGCTGTTAGAAGAAATAATTATTACTGCACTTCCTGCAAGCACTTCAGATTCCAAAGAGGAGAAGCAAAAGCTACCTGATTCCACTTTTTTTTTTTTTTTTTTTTTTTTTTTTTTTTTAATAATTTGCTTTTGCATTTTTATTTTTTTCCTTTACTCCCTTAACAACCTTCGTCTGTAGTCAGTGAATAAGCTTTTACCCTGAGGATTCAACATGTTGCTAAGAGCTGTCATTACAGTGAGCACATTTCTCTAAGTCATATTCACAGTCATTTCAAAAGCAGCTTGGGCTAACCCTTTCCCATTACAGACATGGAAATTCTCTCACAATTAAACCCAGTCCACACCTCCTAAACATTTGGAATGACGTGGGTGACTAGGAAATGTTAAGAAATGTGTCTTCACTCAAGATTACAGGACACAAAGGCAATCGCTGGAATGCGCTTTGCCATTGTTCGCCGCCCGCTTGCCGCTCACAGCTAATTGCACAGAAAGGACCCATCATTTACTGCTCGGGCTATGAACGATTCCCTCCTACATATCAGCCACTTCCTTGTCCTTCTGTCAGTGGTCTGGCACTGGCACTGTGACAGCTATCTCTGTGTGGGCATCTACACTTGTTGTTCTCCTGCCTCTCACTCTGCAGGTCCACACAGAGTAGTGCTGGCCATCTCTGCAATAACAGCTATGAGCACTGGTTTAATAATGGGCTGAAACCAACAGAATTAACAAACCTGCTTCAGTTGCTCTCTATTATCCTTCTAAGACCTGATTAAAGCCTCTTTGAATGATGCTGTGTTTTCTCCTGTTGTTCCTTCATTTCATTTTGTAAAACGTTGGCACTCTGAGTAAAAATATAATTAAACTATGGCATAGAAGCTGATAGCTTTGATCCCACCTAGCTTAGCAAAAAAGACAAAACAGGCACATTTAATCCACTATTTATTCAGTTACAGTGTGCTAGTTTTAAACTGTGCACATTCCAGGGATTGAATGAATATACGAGGAATGCCAAAAATTTATGTCTGAGTTACAGTTATCGCCATACAAAGGCTGTTATAGTGCACACCAAAAATCTCAAAACAATGAGGTTATGTCACCATAAAACATAATGCATGGCCAAATCATAATGCAAGAAGAATTTTTAAAAACTGTGTTCTCATGTGCACAGCCTGTGGCCTGTGATTCAGTAGGGCAGATTCATATGCATTTGTAGAAAAAGATTTCCCCCATCACACACTTCTGAATCTCTTTTCCCTCTTTAGTGCATCTCCCCCTGCTTCTGCTGCCCTCTGCCTTTGCCTCTGCTTCTCTGCATGTTGCCTGAGGATTACTGGAGAAAATTGATTTGCCTCAGGATTTATTTGCATAGGCATGAAGCTTATCTGATATGTAAGTTTTACCCGTGGAAGTATGGTATTAATTTTGTACATAGACAGACACACACAGAGACAGGTGTGGTAATGCCAATATTCAGCAATTTTTACCCTCAAAATGCCCTGCAAATGTTAAGTAATTAATCCTCAGAACACCTCTTTGAGTTATCCATGCTTATCCAAATTTCTTGGGCAGAGACAGGGAAACTGAGGGGTTAAGAGTCTCTAAGAGCTTCCACTAGGGCCAGGGAGGGAGGGAAGAACAAAACCCTTGTCAGCTTCCATGGAACTTCCATCAGGTACAAAGAGATTTGTCTAAGGACACCAAAATGTCAGTATTAGAGTGAAGTTACCCATATCTGCTAATTCCTGGAAATGATTCCAATCTTTTGGTCTGCCCTGAATTGGTCAGGAAGCCGAGATAGATGATCATGACAGGTCACTTCCAGCTGAAAATATGCTATTCCATGCTAAAATGTGCTATTCTGTCCCCTTCCATTCTGTCTCTGGGTGTGTTTGTGCCCGGGTCAGACACATGCAGCCCCAGAGCTCCAGCAGTGCAGCAGCAGCACGGCTGCCCAAGGGATTTGGCTGCTGGCAGCCCTGCTTACGTTTGCACTGCACCGTCCCTGCAGCATTTCTTTGCATCTCTTTCCCAGCAGAACACAGCAGGACAAAAAATGATGGCAGGTGACAAGGT
The DNA here is from genome assembly GCA_013389925.1 of Aegithalos caudatus. Lineage (NCBI taxonomy): Eukaryota > Metazoa > Chordata > Aves > Passeriformes > Aegithalidae > Aegithalos > Aegithalos caudatus. The sequence continues at coordinate 42,797 of WEIU01014834.1, forward strand.
GGTTTTTTGCTTGTGACAGGGCAGGCAGCCACACGACCTGTCCCCATGGACAGCTGTGGCGTGACATGCTTTACACTGCAGGGAGAGGTCAAAGGGCTGCAGCCCCCCTGGCCTCCTTGCAAACAGCCCCCACCCCCTGATGCTCTCTCAGTCTGACAGCTGAACAAAATGAAGGGTATTTCTGATTTATAGCTGCAACCTGCAATGAATTATACTTGGGTGGTTTATTAATATGAAGCACGTTAGCAAGAGTATATTGTCTGCCTGCCACAGATGGAAAAACCAACTCTATCGATGACGGTAATCCATTCATTGTTTTATGAATCCAGCATCCTCCAGAGAGCACCACAAAACCCCTCTCTGTGTCTCTGAATACTGCATTTTACATTTAGATTTTCTGGCTTAAAGAAAAGATGTGTAAAATCACAAGCAGGCATAGCATTCCCCACTGACTAGTGCATTTATGAAGTCTTTTGTGGTGTTATTACAGAAAGCATATGAAATACAATGTACATGAAACTAGGAATAGGGAAATAAATACATCTGTTTTTCTTAAAGGAACAAGAGGCTGATATTTCTTCACTGTGAGAGTGGTGAAAGGCTGGATCAGGTTGCCCAGAGAAGCTGTGGACGCCCTATCCCTGCAATTGTTCAAGACCAGGTTGGATGGGGCTTTGATCAGTCTGATCTAGTGGGTGTCCCTAAAAAAGGTAGGGAAGTCGGAACCAAATAGTCTTTAACGACCCTTCCTACCCAAAGAATTTTAAAATTCTGATATTCAGTTTTATATCCCACAGTTTAGATTGGAAATGTTGTATTCTGTTTTCTGAAAAACATGAACCTGAATAACACATTGAAATGTCTCCTGGAGAGATCTGGTGTAAGACAGGCTTTTTGAGGCTTTTGGTCAGAGTTAATTTTGGAATCACCAAGGGGACCCTTTATAACCAGTCACACAGCTCTGGGAAATCACAGAGTTTTGGGCCAAGCCTTTGGCAGTAGGAATAAATGCATATGGAAGTGTGTCCAGAGGGATTTTCAATTGTCTGGGGAGCTTACCAGAATGGTTGTAAAAGGTGGACCCAAATGGCAGGCCAGCTGGATTGTGTCAAACCTGACCTGGAGTTGTCCTCACACCCTCAGGCTGTACAAATGTTAGAACCAAGTCCTCTGTGTCTCTCTGATAGACAGGCAGTCCTCTGGCTCTCTCTGAAAGCAAATGTGACAGGATGGACTGAAGATTCCCACTTTAGACTGCTGGACTCATCTTTCTCAATTATTTCTTATGTATAAACTTCTGCAATATCCCAGTGTATCCCTGGATGTCACAAGAGCCTCAACAAATATGCACCAATGGATATGTACCATTTCTTTCTTCCAATTGAGAATTTTTTTACACTTGAACTCTAGAAAACTGCATAAGGCTCAGCTTTCAAAGCACATATTTCACAAGATATTCACTGCAATTGGCTGCTCCTCATGGGATTGAAAAGTGCCATATTTAAACAAAATTTGTCCCAAAACAAGCCCGACTTCACTGTGGAGCCTGTTCTTGGAGCATTGCACCTCACACCTTGCTGTGGCATTGTCACACCAGGGTGTCACAGGACACAACTGCTGCTGGGCTGTGACTAAGCCCTTCTTTTCCCTTGCCACCCCCTGGCTGGAGCTTTGTGGGGCAGGAGAGACCTGGTGAGACACATGGCCAAACCATAACAGTCCATGGGCGCACAGCATCCACACCTTACATAAGGGAGCCAGTCCAGATCCTCCAAACCACTACAAGGATGACTTCTGTACCAGGCACCACAGCATGGTCACTGATTAGTAAATGTCAGTCCTGAATCTTATAAATCCCCTTTTGTCCAAAGGTATAATCCTATTTGCTTATCTCAGATGTGATAAGAGTTAAATTACTGCGTATGAACAAAAATTTCTAAGTAATAGATAAGAATTAAAAGTATTATTTTGAATATAAAATATGAATCAAGCCCTGTTTTCATACCTTTATTCACTCCAACGTGTTATTGAAGTCAGAGCATTATTTTGTGTAAACATGTTCTGCCAGCTCCAAGTCCTTTAAAAATCTTACTAATTTTAGCAGAAATTTTGCTAGAATGGAGACAATAGGGCCTGTTGCAGGTGACTCAATCTTATGCAAAAGATGTTTATATTTCCTGAAGCAAAATACTCATCACTTATATTAGTTAATAGGAAAACAATCAGCTAATTTGCCAGGTTTTGCTGTGAGCTGGAAAAAAATGCATCTCTATTCAGAAATGACTAATATTGTCTTTTCTCAAGCATGAGAACAGTGCCTCTCTCATGAATAGTAGCATGGTCCTAGGTTTGGGAATTTTTACAGTCCTTTTCATTGTTTTGTTTTGTTTTGGTTTTTTTCATGTATTTATCCTTTCATCTCTCTCCTTCAAGGTAGTTTACAAATGAGTATAAATCTCAGTCACATGACCAAGATATTGCAGCTGAATAATTCAATATGCATCATCTGAGACATGGTGGCTGTCCTTGTGGTAGCTCAGCCTATAGCAAATTCAAGGCTGTACTATTTATCTTGAATTTCCTTCACTGTAAGTGGAGCCAAGCTGAATTTGCTGTGGACTACAACTATGAGAACAGGCAACTGCTTTGGCTCACCTGATTCAGAGGATCTTCGACAACTTAAGTAGATTGCCTGCCTGTCTGAGCCTTCCAGAGAGCATGCAGTGATCTGCATACTCACACAGAAAACCCGGCAGCACAGGGAATCCCACCTCACACTGAAATCAGTGCCTAACTTTCCCATTCTGGCCATGTCATACCATGTGGAAAGTAGCTGACGGTCCTGAGAGAACACCCACTCTAAGCAAAATACATTTCTTTTAAAGGAAAGGAAATATATGAATGACTTTGGTTTGATAGCCTAACAGAGTGCTGCAAACAGTGAGAAGAACAGCCTTACCTCTTCATACAATTCCCCTAAACAGTATTTTCCTTTTTTTTATTTACTTACAGCTGACTGAACTGAATATCTCTTATCGTAGCCTGCAAAGAAAAGCTGTAAAAAAATTAAACTGGGAAAGCTAAATTATTTATACAGTTTCATGTGCTGGATGTTTTGGTACAGTTGAGCCTTGCTTCTTCCTAATAGCATAAGACTATTAGGAATTGTAATACTCCTCAGGGGACGTAAGATTTATCAACCCTTGCAGAACGGGATGGAAGCCAAGGCAGGAGATTAAGGGATACTAGTTAAATTAATCAACCTTCTCTCCTTATATTGGCCAGGAGAATGCAGTAAGTTGTTATTCATACATTTTACACAGTAGGAGCACAATTTGACCACAACCATATGTTGAATTTAATATTAAACATTGGATCTTTCCAAAAACAACTCCATAAAAATGTCAATACTGCTTTTTTTTTTAGACAAATGGCTCTATTCATTTTTAAAGGCATTTACACTCACACACAAAATGAAAAAGTGCTTTTCTATACCAGTTCTGAAAACAACCTTCCATTTTAATCCTGGTTCAGGACCCTATCGTGCTTGTTTATGAGTCAAAGTCTACAGCTAAGATTAATAGAGAAGGCAGAAGAGTTGCAAATACTCCTTATTTTTGACCTCTCTTTTAACTACAAAAGGGTCAAGAAGATATTTTCATTGTCAAGTTGAAAACCTTGGAATGCTATCTTTTGCTTTATGCACAGTGGTGAAAGTTTCAAGTTTCTTGAAATGAATGCACACGACTATTTCTGTCTGTACAAAAGAAAATCTCCATTACATGAGCAAATTTTGGAGCATATTACACCTATGGAATGGTATTTTTTTTAAACCCAGAGACTGGTTAAAGAACAATAACATCAAAAATTTTCTAAAATCAGATCATCTGTAATCCTGAGCAGGTGGAACTATTGGAAGAGCATCTTTGAGCTATGTGTAACAGCCCCTCACAGGGGGCAGGTAGGAGATCTGCTCTGTGTTGCAGTCAGTAGAAGACAAGTCCCTAAACACCTGCTGGTAACCAAGTGGCTCTGGCTGCCCTGGGGCTTGTGCTGCAAGGTCTGTCACAGCTCCTGGAGCACCTTTACATAGTATTGCACCCCCCTGGTTTCAGGTGAGTCTGTGCAGCCTCACCCAGGTCAGCTCTTGTGCTCTCCCTGTTCCTGAACACCAGTGTGACAGCCTGGGCTGTGGCAATCAGGTCCCCAAGGCCCATGGTTGCTCAGTTTGGTGTCCTGGCTCTGTTCCCAGCCTCAAGGCAACCAGGGGTGTGAACATCAGAAAAATGTCTTGTGGCAGAAAGTTGTGTATGCATACTTAGGATCATGGCAGAAAAACAGAATTTCAAAAATTCTTCATAGTGGCTCTGACATCAGAATAAGTGACAAAGTAAAAAAAAAAAAAAAAAAAAGCATTTAGTAGTTCACATATTTAATTGTTATAAGTTGATGAAATGAGTGAAAGTTAAACATTGTTTCAGAAATGTGTGTTTTTCTGTGCACTTTAGCACTGGTTTACATTAAAGGGATGTAAATTTTTGAGACAACTAGTGGGATAAACGTGTGAAATAATGAATATAGGGAAATTAATTGTTAGGGTATGGAAGGATAAGGAAAAAAGAGAAAGACTGTGTGCTTGTAATCTCAACAGTAAGTATAGCACATGCTCTATGTCACACAAAAAAGAGATAACTATATCACACAGAAATTGACATCTATCAACTGAATGGAAGCAGCCTCAATAATTATTCTGCTCCTTTTTTAACTGCAAGGGATCAAAAATGTGTCTATATATATAAAAATATTTTAGAATCCTATTAACAGCAACACATCTTAAGGCAATATAAAATTTTCCTCTGAAAAATACAGACGGAAAAAACATCTTCCAGTGAGCAGATAACAGTGTTGCAATAGCAAAATAACTCAATTGAAAGTGTAATGACTTCTATATAATGTCAACAGAAGTGTTTGGTTCACACACTCATATAATGCATAAGCCATTCGCCTGACATTGTATCCAGTTGCTGTTATAATTTATATGAGTAAGGGCTTGTAAAAAGTCTATTTTTTAGTCTATTATGCTATCAGAAGTGTTTGTTGTGAGTGAAACCCTTTCTAATACTCATTTATTATAAGCAAAAGACAGTAACAGTAACATTAACTAAGAAACCTTACTGCTTTCCAGTTTTCTTCAGTATGTGCTCTGCATTCATCTGCACTTTCACAGATCATCTGATCTGAAAGGGGGATTATATAATCCTCTCTTGGAGGTACATCAATTCTGCCTGAAATAAAGCATATGGTTCAACAGTCCACAGTCATTGTATTACAGCTACAGCTAGGAAAACTAGTCATAAACATTCACTTCACCAACTCAGAAAAAATCACCCATTGAAATTTACTGATTTGAAGATCACTGCTGAATTTTCTGTCATTAACCCAATGTTTTGAGTTACACAGACCACAGAGTTTGTGCAGTTACCTTGGTGTTGATCCAATGGGCCATTTTCTCTGGCCAAGGCCAGAAGCAGCTGCAATGCAGAGAAGGAGCCCCTACTGCTCTGAGGTGTATGAACCTGACAGTACTAATGTAGTACTACAGTTTTAATTCTCCTCTTTTCTCTGCTTTGCCTTGTCCTTTCCCCAGTAAAACCTGCAACTGATATTTTATATAAACTTTCAGGCAAGAAAATTCTTCTTAGGACAATCTTTTCATAGGAAGAGGAGGAACCAAACCATTGGTGTACATTTGCTTGGAGTTCAGACAAACTGTAGGCACAATGTAGGAGAGGAGTAAAGAGGCAGCATTCCCATTTTGGAAATGTATGTAACCTTGTGATCCAGGTGAACTCATGCAACTGAGCAGCATGAAAATAAATTCCCAGTACAAACACAATACACACAGTTCAGGCAGGAAACAGCTTGCAAAGAATCCACAAGCTACAGCATGTTTGTACAAACCAGTCAGCTAATGCCTAGTTTTGCCAGCTGTATTCACTCTAAGCATAAATTTATTCCAGAGTAGTCCCAGATTAATAAAAAAAGCCAAGTTTGTACACAATTTTTCTAAAAAACATAAAGCAGCAATTTTTGATGAGTAAGTTGTTTTGCTGAGAATAGATCACTCTGCTCTGTGTGTGCCTGTACACAACATGCTGGAAAATGCATGACATTAAGAAATCTTTTCATGAGAAATAAATGCATCAAATTCAAATAAAGGTTGAGACTTAGTTATGCACTGTGATAGCCTGGTCAAGAACATAATTTTTGTGTAGAAGCATCCAAGGTCCACCCGTGGCTCCTAAAATCTTTAAACACACAAACAGGTATCACAGCTATACAGATGGAATTAATTTCAGCGGGGTTTTTTTTGGTTTTTTTTTTTTTTCATTTGCAGCCTCAAAAGCATCAAAACTAGAACTGCTGAGGACAGATTAACTGTTTTGACAAAACTCAACACTTTGCAAAAAATGTGTAGATGTGTTTTCTGGCTTCATTGTAAACAGATTCCATATCAAAGTGGTGAATTAGTTGTCCAAAGGTTAAAGACACCAGGACAACACTCAAGAATTTGAGCATACAAGTTTGATCTTATAACTCAAGTGTCTGCAGCTGTATCCTTGTCTTGGAAAGGCCATCTTTTCTTTCCCCATCTTCCCATAATAAAGGTAGCACTACTTAAACAGGTTTGAAACTGATGAAAACTTTACTGGTCTGATTCCTCATAATCCCTTCTTTCTACATTGAAATTAGGGTAAATTCAAAAATCTTAAACTGATTTTTAATCCTACTCTTTAACTAAACACTAAGTGTCAGAGAGAAAAACAGCTCTGTGGAAGAAATATATAATATGTCTATTAATCTATCTTTTCTCCTAGGTTTCTTAGGACTTCATTAATTTTCCAGGGTCATTTCTTACAGCTTATTAATCCAGTGTTGCTGAATCTTCTTTCCTTGTGATTTTTTTATTACCTCTTTTATGGTCACAGGATGAATATTTCCTGTGAATCATCAAAATTCACATTATTTTTATTTGCCAGGCTCACTCTATTGCTACAGATATGTCATGCCTAGATGCTGATTGGTCCTGTGAAGGAACAGAGCTGTTTTCTCTGTGCATATGGTGTCCCTGATTGCTTTTAATCACTGACCTATGGGCTGTTATCCAAAAGATTAGCAACATGAAAAGGATTCTGCTGTGCTGGTAAGACTATCAGGAGAAGTTAGGCATCTAATCTGCAGAGAGACTCCTGTAAATTTTGTTTGTCACCTTCTGGCTTCTAAGGTACTTGAATAGCTACATAAATCTTACCTTTGATCTAGAGCTCTTCCCTCATATTATATTACAGCAGCACCTACTCAACCGTGCTCAAGCCACCATGCACATTCAGTAAGAGATCTCTCCCATCATGAGCTTAAAAGACCTCTTCTATCTACATGGGGAAAAAATGAAAAGAAAGAAAAAAGGATTAAAAAAGAACTGGAAATAGAAAAGGAGCACACAGGTAACAGAACTATGAAATGGCATCTGAGGGAAGAATCAACAAATACATGCTCTTTCCTGGAAAAAAAATCAATTAAGGTGCCCCAAAGGAAAGTGGTCTATAAAATCACGAGTTACATGGAGAGGATAAACAGAGAATGATCAGTCAGTGTTCGCTGTTGCAGTACAATGACATCAAATCAAACTAGCAGTTGGCAGACTGAAAGCAGACAAAGAGACTCATTCTCACACAAAGGGAAGGAAGGTAAGACACAGACAGTGCTGCAAGATACTGGGGGGGAGTCCAAAGGCTTCCCCAGCTTCCCACTGACAGAAGAGCCATATGTTAGGGAGTGACTGAATACTAAGTGTTTCTGGCTTGAGCAGCCCCTGAACTTGAAATGACTGGAACTGAAGAGAGAATTCTTGGCAAGTTATGTTATGTTTGTCCTGTCCTTAAACTCATCTGTAAGCTTTTTCTCATTGTTAGAGAAAGATTTTGGACTGACCCAGAAAAGGCCTTTTATGTTCTTATGTTACATTAAATAAGCAAATCAAGGACATTAAATTAAGCAAATTTGAATCAATCTGCGTCACAGGCCAGCAAAATAACTGGAATCAAGACTTCTACAATGGCTGTGCTCCATCACAGCTGCATCTGCTCCAGTAAATAAAAATGACCAGAGAATGTTCTTTGGCCCTCAACCAAATGGTAGGACAGGGTTATTGTCCATACAACTGAACTTTTTTACCTGCTGAAACCAGAGATACCACATCCAGATTGGCCACTGGGACTATTCCTTGGTCCACAGCAGTTCTTGAGAATGATCATAAAGCTAGGAAAACCTGATGTCATTTTCCCATTACCAGGACCTAGCTATAAAAAAAAAAAAAAAAAAAAAAAAAAAAGGAAAAACACATTTTCTGCATCAAGTACCTTTGTAACCAATGGTGTCTGAAAGTTTAAGTATTTCTAGACACAGGATGTTTTTGTGTTGCAGAAAAAAGTCAAGTCTCCTATATTGCAAGTGCTTGGCATGACTCATATAATTAGTTCTGGACTATAATTGACGATAATTAACCTGTATCAGACCTAGTGCCCAGTTCCATCTTCTGTAGTTGTGGTTATATCTTTTACATAGATGCACTCAGAGATATATAAATAATTTCAGTGTCATTAAAAATCCTTATATATACACAGAGATGACAAAATGATGTTCTAATGCCATTGTAGGGTTCTGGGTGCTGGAATTAATATCTTCCTACAGAAACTTGCACGTGAGTTCTCAGAGAGCTGGAAAGCAGTGAGGGATAATAGTTCTCTAAAAGTTCTGCTGCTTTTGCCAGAGTAGATTATGATAACTTCTGTTACTGAGTTGAAGGAGGGGAGATAAAGAATCCCAACTTTTTGTTTTCCTTCTTTAAAAAAATAAAATATATAAATTAATTTTTCTAATTGTATGGGGAGATAAGAAATATGGTTGTTATCTGTCAGCTATATTCATGCAGTAGTGTTATTTGATATTCCTGAAACTAGGAACATCCTGTTTAGAAAATGGAAAAAAAAAAAAAAAGGGGAATTACTACACTCTCTACATTTTTTCTACTTCCCAATCAAAGGAAAGTACTTGAAAAGCGTGAACATTATGTTTAAAAATAGTTCTGCTGAAACATGCCCAGAGATCAGAAAAAACTTCCATATTTGGAAAAACCTACAGTATGTTCTGCCAAAGTATTTGGCTTTTCTTTAGGTCAAGGCAACCCTGGGCTTTGCTGCTGTTCCCATAATGTGCTGTAGACGGGGTGAAAGTGCTCTCCTGTCACTTCCAGCTTACAGTACAGTTTGTGCTGGTTGGAATGGGACATGCCTTTGCAGCCAGTCCTGCTTTGAAAATCTCAGTAACTGCAGACTCATATTCTCCTGTGCTGTACTTGTATTTCCTGAGAGTACACATGTAGAGCAGGCAGAATTCCCTTGAAACTTAAGGATTTCTCTCCTTTTTTGTCACTGATTGCCCTCTACACATCCAATCAAAAATACTAATTTTCATTTTTTTCTAAAGTTCTTTTTAGAAGACTTGGTAAGAACTAGTAAAAAAAATTGCATTGCATCTCTATAGGTTTTTTTTCCTTCCCCCCCCCCTTTTTTTTTTTTTTCTTATAGAAACTTTTGATGACAGTATTTTCTCAATATCTATTTTACTATTAAATATTTCATTTCAGGAGTATTTCTGCCACCAGTAGTCATGGTGAGTAAAAGCTCCATTGATTCATTTAATAAGCTGGGATTTATCTAACTTTTTTCCCACTGACACCTCTTTGCATGTCTAAAGAATGAAGCACCACTGAAATGTTCCCAAATATTGTGATGTATCCCTATGTGAATTAACTCAAGCATGACCATATGCTCCCATTACCATATATTCCCCTTAAATGCCCTAGTCTTTGGGTAGATAATTATATATTGGTATAATACATTTGTTTTTTCTACTTTTTGCCTTGTTTAACTTTACTGTCTCCCCTGACACTGTTTTTCATGCTCTAAAAAATAGTTGCCACCTAAGCTGGAGGGCTGGAGCCATTACACATCTTTAGTTTCATTGTGTTAGCTGAATATATAACTCTTGTCCTGCTAGCATACAAATTCCAGGCCTTCAGAAAGGAGGTTCAATACAGTGTTACCTCTGCTCTCCTGTGCTGTTCCAACCAAATGGTCCCCTCTAAAAATCAGGTGCTTAAACGAGGGAGTTTCCTGAGCAGCCTTGGCAATAACTATGTGCCATTTACTATCTCAGCATTCCCTGTTCCACAGCTGCTCAGTTGCCCTCTCAAGCTACTTCAAATGCAGGAGGAAGTGTTTTCATCTCTTGTCCTCAGAGGGCAGCTGGTTTGCAAACTTCATCCAGTGTACAAAGCTACATAATGCAAAAGAAGTGCAGAGCAGAATGGACAACAGTTAATATTCTAAGCCAGTTCCTTAATGCTTCACTGTAGCTTGAACCAGAATATTGATAAATAAATAATAGCAAACTCCTATTTCTGACCTAATTCTATTTTCAATCCTACTCTTTACCACTCTCAGGCCCACCACTCCTGATGTGCTGCCCATGCACTGGAGACCTTTTGGTCAAGGCAAGTCAAGTACAAAAGAAGCTGAGTCTCAACCCTGGAGGGCTCTGATGAACTCACAGTGTCTCATAAAATGAAGGATAAAGAGTTAGAAATTTGCTTTCAAGCTGGAAAAATGCATCCTGTAAATCCTATGGCTGCTTTTATGGGGACTTTGTTTTGTGGGCAAAGTAAAAGCTGGGAAATAAAATTTGCTTCAAGGATTAAGCCTCTAATCCTTGGCTCTCCTTTGGCCAATAAAATGTTTGACGGATATTGTAAGTCTCCATCAAAGTCTGTGTCTCAGCACTGGCTTAGCTAGTCCCCAGAGCAAACTAGAAAACCTCACATGCAGCTTGGAGCCATGTCACCAGGAAAATCAGTAAGGCCAAAATAGAGTTTCTGGAATATTCATATTTTACATAAAAATTTTACTAGTTGATAAGTGATGCAGGAGTATCGTGGGCTTAATTAATGATGTGGTGTGTCTCTAGTGCCAACCCTTGTTTCAAGTGGGTGCCCTGCAGAAATTCAGTGTAGATCATCACAAGACTTCCCTGTGAGCCTTCCTTCAATAACCTAGTGAGCACACACTGAATCTCTGAATTCATTTTTCTGCGAAAGTCATATTCATTTATGATAAAACTGAGCCCTGTGCAGCTGTCAGTGCAAATGTTGAGCTTCTCTCTGTTGGGTTTTATATTCATGTACCTAGATAAAAGTCAACTGGGGTGAGGATTCAGTGTTTTTCTTCTGTGGGGGAAAATTATAAGTACTTGGTATAATGACTTTGGGTTATCTCTGACTTGATGACTGATGACAATCCAAATGTAAGAAAATAATGTAATGTCTTATCTGTCAAGAGAAATGAATTGCTTTTAAAATCTTAGGTAAACTATGTGTTTTACAGAACAAAATGAGATTATGGATAAAGTTAAACTGGGACTTGGTACTATGCAATTACATGAATTTATACCAGCAATATCTCTGGGGTTTTTCTGAGTCCTTGATAATTTAATTGGGGTCTTAATCTGTTAAACATTCAATTTGCACTGAATTTCAGTAGACTTCAGATATTTTTACCTCTTTAGGCCCCTTTGACAATCTCTCTTACACAGAAATGTGGCTTATACAGAATCCTGGAGGTGAAATGAGGTACAAGGACACAGCAGCAAACATTTCTGCTTCTGTGTGTGACAACATTCAGGTGTAGGAACAGTACTGACAAGAGAAATAATGTTGGCTCCAAAGCACAGACACCAAAGCTCCTATGTCTGCACACAGCTCCTTTCCACTCTGGACTAAATTGTCTTAATTCATCAGGCATCTGCCTTTGGCTTAGAGCTCTCACAAGAACATTTGCCACGGCCTTGATGTGTGGTAACTTGTTACTCTGAAGTGACTTGACTGAACATCTGACTCTACCTCACCAGTGCCTCTTCAGCTCTCAAACCTGAAAAAGCAAATTGGGAAATCAGGGAGTATTTCAGTTACTAGACTTTCATAATTGAGCCTTCTGACTCCTCTTGGAGCTGATGAGCAAGCACTGAGTAGTTGGGTGCCCTCACACCCTCCAAGGCCTTTAAGTAATGACTTCTTCAGACACTCAAAAGAAAAGAATGTACTCCAGGCTAATCAACCATCTTCCTTCTGGATTAAAATCATCAGGAGTCCTTTTGTCCCAATGAGAAAATTGTTGGTCTGTTGTCTGTATCAGTCCTTCTACCTTTACTCTTGACATAAAGCACATCACCAGCTGTAGGGTTGCAGCTCTTTTTGGTCCTTTGTAGTATAGGCAGCATTTGAATAAACACCACCACTGGCAGTAGCTGGGCCAAGAACCATAATGCATGAATGTAAAACACTGCCAATTGCTATAGATTTTTTTCTAGTACTCGTGGAATGCCACTTTCCATATTTTTTTCATCTCTGATGCGGTACGTACCCTCAGTCTTTCACATCACTTTAAATTAATGTGTCCTTACCGTTCATTTGCTTTCTTTTTCTTCCCCTTCTAAGAACTGCTGGTTTTATTTTCCTTTCTGGCTTACATTAGAGCCAGAATAGATTTGATCACTACCAGTGCATCAGAGGAAACATACAGTACATTCTGTGCTTTGAGCTGGGTGGAGAGGGAGCTATACGTAACCCTCAGTTAGCAATAATATGGCTGATGAATACGTTGTACTACGGATTTCCTGCAACAGAGAAATTCACACAACCCAGCCTTTATCACATTGTTTTTGTTAGCCATCACTCTTTATTTACTGTCACTGAGGCTGGGAAAGACAGCTCATTTTCTCAGCATTGTGCATATGTATCTGAGCTGGAGCTGGCAGTACAACTTGTTCTTCTCCTGCATGTTTTATAACCTGTTTTTTATTTTATAGTACTCTAGTAATTCATTCTCTCTAAAGTGGAATGACTATTCTGTGCAGGGACTACCTTGCACATTACACTGTACTTTTAAGAAAGTATAAAGGATTATATTCAAGCTCTCCCCACTACGTTGGAGGTCCCAGAAATCCAGTAGTCTTTGCTGGCCTATTTGGAGGCACGATTTTAATTCCAAGATGTCAGATAGCTAGAGGCCTTTGATGGATTAAATTTTCAAACTATAAAGCATACTGCTTGTTTCAGTATCACTTTTAGCTGTTTATATGTGGAGCAGAATTACTGGACATTCAGGAAAACTGTTGCTCCCTGCTTTATTTCACCATTCTGTGTGCTTCCAGAGGGTAAGAAAATGGCTGTGTCTCTGTCCAGCCTCTCCACCCACACAATACTTTTCATTCTTTGTCACAAAATTTACCTTTGTTATTTAGGTGCTCATACTTCAGATGCTTGTATCTTAGACATAGAAATATTCATTATGAAAGATTCCAAGTCTTGTTGCAAGTTGAAGGCCTTTCATACAGACTTAACTTTGTTTATCCTCTTATGATGGCTTTATGTAAAAGCAAGATTCCCATAATGGCACTTTAGTATCATTTTTTTTTCAGAAGAGAACAAGTACTTTTTTGACTGGCATTTGTAAAAATTCCTGCAGTTGGGTCCTGAGTGCCTCTTGATGTGAGAGCTGGAGTAAGAGCTGAAAAAGTTTTTCAGGATCATTTAGTCTTTAACTCCTTCCTTTCCTCTTGTTTGTGTTCCTTTCATATTTAATCTCTACACTGGTCACAAAGGCCATTGCAGCAGCAAAAATGTGCTATTGAATTTCAAGACAAGTAAATTATAACAGACTCAACAGAGATCTACACGATCTCTAAGACATGCTTATACACTAAAATAACAAATATATATCTTAGAAAAACAGTTCAACTGCAGGAGAACAGCCATTAGAAAGTCATAATTTCAAATTAATGCCACTTGGAATCCCCATTTTTTAGTGTTCATCTCTCCAAATATTTAATTGCTTCTCCTCGTTGCTCTTTATGAGCCCCTTTAGCTATTTCCTCAGCTCTGGTTTCTTGTTTTTCTTTTTTGCAGAGTCAGGTATTTTCCAAGAGCAAAATTATTCCTATTTCTGTAAAAGTAGCTGGTTTAGATGAAGGGAATAGGTGACTATGATGTATACTCAGTCCAATTACTTCTACTGATTAACCCAATAGCTTGCAGAGTTTAAATATTTAAAAGATGAATTCAATGTTATTCTTGGAAAGCTTATTATTTACATAAAGCAGTAGACTCTACCAAAAAAATCAATTCTCAGGCTGTGAGAGTCAGCAGCCTCTTAGATTTTGCTCTTCTCTGACTCATACAGATAAAAAGGCTTCATGTCACATTTTGGCTCATTGGTGAAATCCTTAGCCAGCTTGTCTGCTCCTGTGAAAACACAACAAGAAATTCCTGTGCAGTCCTGTGCCCAGCCAAGCTCTGCCCCCCATGCTAGGGGACATGCCAGTCTGCTGTGCCCCTCAATGCCAACGGAGCACAGGATTCTGCACGGGCAGTCTGGAGAAGCTGTGGAAAAATACTGCACCCTGTACCGTCACAGCACAGAGCTGTTGTAGTTTGTGTCACCCCTCACTGTATCTCCTCCAGGACAGGGGCAAGATTTTTATGTATAAACATTATTATGTGCCTAAGATAAGGTGTTTTAAAACATTTGTTATTCTCTCCCAGAATGAAAAGTCTCTTTAAGGTATTTTTGCTTAGAGATTAAAATTGGAAATGTAAGAACCGTCAGGTACTTTCACACATTATTTTAAATGGAAAACACAAAGCTCAGAGGAGAGACCATCCAATGCTATGTGCTCCTAAAATGCATTCACTTAGTGTTTTTGGGGTTTTTTTCTTCCTTTTTCCTAAATATCCCAGCTTTGTAGAGAAACTAAATAAATATTAGATATTGTACAGATGTGATTTCAGTATTTTGGAGCTGCTTAAAACAGTGGGAGCCCCAGACTGCAATCCTTATGTAGAAATTACCCAAATAAAGCTCCCACTGAGGCCAAGTGTTTTACTGCCATTTATACAATTGTATAAAATGAGCTACATGCTTTACAGAACAAATAAAGAGAAATCACATGATGTCTTTATCTCCTTCCCTAGTTTGTCTTACTCTCACAATTCATTGCATAAGAGAAACAGAGCACAGGAGCAGAGAGAAAAGAAACACCATAAATGGCGATAGAAAACTCTATAAAAACAACAGCTGGATGGGGCAAAAGTTCCTTTGTTGAAGTCAGATGGCTATTTATTTTTAAACATTTGACAAAATATTTTGTTTTTTGATTGACTAGCTGATAAATCCACAGGAGTTTTACCTAAGTGGACACTAAATGAGGAGTTGTGAATAAACCTGTTATAAACTATTAGATCACTGCTGTGTATTATGGTCTTATTTTTATCCAAAGACTTTTACTAAAATAGCACAGCTTTCATCTGAGCTCCCTTGTCAGGCAGTGTTGTGAGGAACATTTTGGCACTGCTTGCTCCCTCCCGCTGATTCCCCAGCCCAGTGGGCTCTGCAGGGATGTGGGGGAGCAGCAGAGCTGCCACTCTCCCTCCCACCCTCTGTGTGCCTCAAACCTCTCTGCCCTGGAGGCTTCTCCCCAGAAACCCAGCTCACTGAAAAACTATTTATCAGAGTTATTGTTGTTGTTATTATTATCATTATTTTTCAGCAAAGAAATTAGCTGTGATTTTTTTTATTTTTTTTTTTATCTGACCATTCAGATTCAAAAAGCCTCTCCACAAAGAGTGGCTACAAACAAAAATTTTAAAGGGATCCTGCTTTCAAAGGATTTCTGATCTTTTCTGCAATCAGAGATTTCTGATCTTTTCCTTTCTCTTGGTGACATCGAGATAAAAACAGCACTTTAGTTGACAGGATTATGTTGCAGTGAAGTGCAGCTTTGCGTGGGAGTAAAGTGAGATCCATTGTCTGAAACTCCCATTACTAATCATCTAATTGGGAAGTAAAAACTTTTTCAGATTAGCCTTGGCTTTCATAAGAAAGGACAGGGATCTCTTCTCAATCATGTTAACATTAGAGCAGAAGGAATTGAATGAATTGTTATCAGAACATATGGAAGGGTAGCACAGAACCTTGAGCTGGACAGGTAGAGGAAAGGGAGTGTGTAGAGGATTGGGCACATGCTGCAGGCTGTGGTAAAACTCTATGGTCGTGTGTGTATTTAAACACATTTATGTATTGTTGAAGACTAAGAAGACTTAAAATTTACATAAATAATTACCTGAAAGAATATATTCTTCTGAGTAGTCCATCTCAAGTGCTTTACAAAGATAATGGAAGATAGTAAAAGAAATCAGAAAAAAAACCAAAATATTTTGATAAATGAGTAGACCATGTATTATGAAATGTGCATATTGATGTACCTGTCTAATAGACTTTCATTGGCTTGAAATAAGATTTTAAATGATTGTGAGATTTCAAATGTTCTGCCTAAACTGGCTGCAATATTTCTTTGATAATGACACATGGCAAGCAGATATATTACTATATTCTGCTTCAGTAACAGAAGCACTTCTCTCTCCATTCTGGTTCAGCAACTTTGTGACATGTGGAAATGAAGAGATCAGTATTTAAATGTGCCTTACCAAAAAGAAGCAAAAAAACCCTGAAAAACCCCCAAATTCCTCTTTTCTCTACTCCAGGCCAGGAAGCCCCTTCTAAAATGGTGTTCAGATGCTTACTAAAAATTTGTAAGCCTGTGATGTGGAGATAGGGAAAGCTCCTCACTACTGTTCTTTGATGAAACAGAAGAATAATAGAATGAGACTGTTTTTGCATGTATGCCAAGGCCAGACCAAAAATGGGGTTTGGGCTTCAATTAATTTTGTATGGATATGCCTAAGCCAAAAATATCATCCATCATAGTGACAATGAACTAATACAACAACTAATACTACACTTGCTCTGTATCTGAGAGGAATAGAAATACATTCAGAAATACCTGCTCAACATAACTAATATGTTATTAACAGGTAATGGAGTTTGGTGCTGATTGAAACTGAAACAAAAGGGAAAAGGGGAGAAACAAAAAAAGGTGCCAGAGTTTCTGGTTAAGATTTGTTTGTTTCCATAAAACATTACCAGGCTGAAGACATGATTCCAGCACAAGGTCTTTACTCACTACTGCAGGGCTCTAAATAAAAACCCCTGGGCAGTGAGGTAAAAGATAGCACAGTGAAGGTGGAAAGGGCTCTACTGGGTATTAAAGGAGCTCAAAGCTAATACTGGCAGCATGACTAGAGATAAACTAATGGACACTCTGAGGTGTGGAATCACTCTGCTGAGCCCTCTAAAGCCCTACATTATTCCACGTCATATCCTACTTGCCACTCTGAGATGCAGAGGAGGTGAGTATAATCCAAATACCTTTGTTCTCATGTTCTATGCTCATATGAGAGATGGTATGATGGCAATGGTGCAGTAAGAGAATCAGAGAACATACTACAATAAGAGGCACCATGGGTAAGTCAGCATCTCTCTCCTGAACATCAGGCTGTTCTCCCTCTCAATGGAGGCATAACAGGACATTGTTAAAGCCAACAATATTTGAAGGTGTATTATTTTGTACCTGTCTGTCCAAAAAAAGAAATGGAGTAAATAGTAGAGAAATAACAAAGGGACTCCCAAGAGAGACTTAATTGCACATCAAACTTATATGTTCAGAGTTTTCACACACAGATTAGACAATTTCAAATTATCTCCCTAGCATCTCCCATATAGTGAATGGAAGACTTTCAATGCAAACATAATAAATAGAACCTCTGTAAACAGTACCTTTTGGCACCTTCATAAAATATCTTATCAGAATCAAAAGCCTGAATTATCCTGAGGACTGAGGCCTAGACTCTTAAAGGTATTTTAAGGATCTGTGTGTGTAGTGCCTTCTTATGTTTATCACTGATTCTTACAGTCTCTGAGAAAACTGTACCTCTGACATTTTCTTATCTCTCTGACCACACTCCCTCTGCTGAGCAGGTCTTTAGACATCACTTGACTCTTTGGCTAGAGTCAGAAATTTTCCCATTCTCAGCCTGGATATCCAATACAGCCCACACACAGCAAATAAAATTTAAAGCAAACATCTGATTTTAGTCCAAATCTTTAGTCCAATCAGTTCTGGTCCCTTTTGAGAAAAGCTTCCTTATATACGGCATTATTTACTAAGGACAAGATGTTTCTGAGGAAAGATATCTTCAGAGCAACACAACTAAGAATTGATTATCTAACGTTTTTTCCATGCCTTTCCTAAATCTGACACAGTTCCACTCTATGACTTTCAGTCCCACCTTTCCTCTGAAGGATATGCTATCCTCAAGGAGAGCTACACCAACTCAGTCTTAGCTTTCCTGTCTCTGAAAGTGGAGTATAGCAGCTTTTTTATTTGCACCAAAGAAGAAGGGCAAGTATGAAGTAATCTTTTCTCTGTCATGCACAGCCTGTCATATGTTGTATTAGACAACTGCTTTCAGTGACCAGGAAAGGGCTTATCTCAACAAATACCCAATTTTTACTCCAGATAAATATATATTACCTCTTCTGTGCTCTTTTCTCTCTCACACCTTTTTTTTTTTTTTTTTTTTTTTTTTTTTTTTTTTTTTTTTTTTTTTTACATTTCAAAAAAAGTGAGACTCACAACCCACTGAAGATATAAGCAGGAGTCCTACAGATTCCCTTGACTCTCTTTCCCTCCTCTATATGTTAGAGAAATTTCTATTAATCAACTGTATGTTTTTCTGATCACTTTTCACACAGCTTGATTTAAATTAGTTTAATGTTTTCAGAGAGAACAGCTCTTAGTTCCCTCCATAGACCAAAACTTTCAACTTTCTCTTGTTGATCACGGAAACAATTATCCATAGATGAAAATACAGAAGCTTCATGCCAACTGCATTACAGGGAAGTTTGTTATTCTGTTGTCTCTAATAGACAAATATTGTCTTCATTCTCCAGTGCTTTCATTCCAGCAGCAATTATAGACAGTACTCTGCCTTGGAAGAAGATAATAAAAAAAAAAAAAAAAATTGAGACTTCAGTTTCAGAGGATTAGATATGATGTTGACATCCACTAGTCTGGAGCTGGAGCATCACTGAAAGGAAAACAGAACAGAGATAAAAAGAGAAACAAAACAAAAGTGATCGCCTTCAAATGAAGTGATGAAGCCAATTCAGGAGGACGCATGAAGGCAGACAGGTAATAAAATTCATCACATTTTTTATTTCTAAATATAAATATAAAATTACTTATTAATAGAAATATACAAGAGAATATAAAAGAATCATCACTAAAGGTGTCTATGAGCAATTGTGTGTAGGTATTATACACCCTTAAGAAATCCAAGCTGGAACATCTAATTGCAGAGACTTTGAAAGGCACTTCTAGGAAAAAAATGTGTCTGGTCTTAGAAGACTTCACTGTCCAGAGCTAGGCTTAGGATAAGCTGATTGCCTGTTCCTTCCAGGGAAACCTTATAAACACTGCTTGTGTCTACAGTGAAAAATACCAGCATGAAGGAAACTGAAGCACAGTGATGTGTACACTGTGTGAGTTGGTGATATCTGCCAGAGTGCAGAAAAACATCAAAACAGGGTAAACATTGAGGGTATATAACAGAGCATGGCAGTATTCCCAAGGGATCACTAACCACATCCACAGGCTGCCCAAATCTCATGATAAAAAAGGCAAAGCAAAGCAGATGTTTGCCTGTGCTGTCTGTTTCTCACCACCTTGAACTGAGGATATCCTTGCAGGAAACAACTCTTTCAGTGTATACAGACACACAAGGATATTTTCGTGGGTTTGGAAGGCAGTGAGTTTTGTGACACTTGTTTTTCTATAGATAAGCTACAGAGGAGGCATGGACATTCCTCATCACCCTAAAGAGTTTTTTTCTGAAGCCTCCACAAAATTCTGTAGTGTGCACATTCAGCTTGCACCTGTTAAGTCTGTGATGGCTGCAGGATCCAAGCACAAAGCAATTAATAAAATCTTGAAGCCATTCATGGGTATTTACTATGGTCCAGATCTCACTTCCACTTCACATAAAACTTTTGTAATAGTATTTAAATTGGGAGATCTTCAAAATCTCATATAAGAAATAGTTCATGAAGATATGAAAAGCTATGTTTCAGTAGCTATAATTAAAACTATTGAATAGTGATTATAGACTTGAACTATGAAAATACTGAGAGAGAATCAGCCAAAATAAAAGTCTTTATTAAACTGGGACTTGATGGGAAAGAGCTCAGAGACTTCAGTAAGGCATAGCCTGTAATAAAATTCTGAAAGTCACAGACAGAGATTACAACAGGAGAATTAATTTCTAACATTCAGTTATCACTGATTCTTTACTTATCCAGATTACCTTTGATTTTATTCACAGTACAAATTTAGCAATCATCACAGAGTTTTGCCAACAGCAGCTTGCATAGAGTCAAAGTTTTGACCAGGTGACTGCCCATTTAGTAACAAGATGGGAGCCCTGGAAATTGGACTAGAAATGTCAGATTAGAAGCTTTTCAGTTTCTGATTGCATTGGTAGAACTACTGAAAAGAAAGGCTGTGCTTTCTTTGGCTTTTCATATTTTGGAGCAGGAGCAGAAAATGCTGAGACACACAAAAATGTAATGAAATGCCAGTAGTTTCTTTGCTAGCCAACTGCATTCATAAGCCTACAAGATTGTTACGTATGCAGGCCACATATGTACAAATGATTAGATAGTTTGCTTCTTAGTTAATGATCTGAATTAATCGGTGACATGAAGGAGAATGACTTGAATGGAGGATTTTCTGTGCCAAAATCTTTTATGTGGGAACATAGCTAAATATAGGACTAATGCAAGATAAGGGGAAACTAAATAAATAAATAAATAAATATTAAAAATTATAAAAAATAAAGAAGTCTAAATGCTTTCAAGCCAAAGATCTGGTTTGTGCTGACCCTGCCTTGAACTTCTGAAGGAATGAATGAATTCTGACAAGTCAAACAAGTTTTATCCTTCATACCTGAAAAAAAACAAGAGTGTGATAAACAATGATACTGATACCTCTGCAACAATTGCATGTTTACATAAGTAGAAGTGGAGCATGATGAGCAAAAGCAGAAGCTGCTCTGCCATGGTTCATCTTGCAGCATATTCAAATACTTAGCCACCAAATTCCTTACCACACAAAAGGGAGGGTGATGTGGAAAAATTGAAAACAATGGAAACTGAAGCCGATGAAACAGGATGTGAAGGGAAGCTCTTGCTATGGTCTCTTCACTGTGCAGCTTCTTACTTAGGTGATTACTGCAGCCCAGGTGGAAGAGAGAGGAGGTTTCAGGGGATCAGATTCTTCCCTAGCTGCATACGTGACTTGCTGGGTAACTCTGGGTAAATCCCATTCCATATTCTCTGCCCTAAGTCAAACCAACAGTTAAAAAGAAAAAAAGAAAAAAAGAAAAAAGAAAAAAAGAAAAAAAGAAAAAAGAAAAAGGAAAAGAGAAAGAAAAAGAAAAAGAAAAATAGTATTCATGCTTCTAGTTTTATTTGCAAAAGGTACTCTGAGCTGGGAGCTTGAACTCTTTCTTTTTAGCAGCAGTGAGAATTATTTTCCATATAAAGAAACAACCAAGGACGAGTTCAAGCTAGCTGAGAAGGCAGCATCTTGTTCTGCCGACCTAGAGAGTCAGTACAGGTGCCAAGTTTTCTCTTTAAGCCAACAGAAAAGTTAATATGGGTATGGCAAAATAAAAGCTCAGAGACAGAGGCTGACTTTCTTCTCTACATGCTCAGTTCAGCACGCTACTTGTAGGATCAGAGAACTTAAGCTCATAGCTTCCAGTCAAGCCAAAAGCTGCTGTGATGTGATCTAAATAAAATGTGAGAAAGAAGAAAAGCAGAATAGGGATTCACATGGAAAAATTTAACTCTCTGAAAAACATCAAGAAGAACATTTCAGTGCAGCTGCCTCTGAAGGAGGGTAATGACATGGATTTTAGCACAGCACCTCAGTTTTTAGAGCTCAAACATGAAAACACAAACTGGGTTAAACTGAGCTTCATCTTCCTAATATGCAGATGGAAATATTGCAGCCTTGAGGCTGAGAGGAGACTTTGTGGAGGGCTCAGATTTAAAACCTGGAGTCTCCATGCAGTCTTTGCAGATTGCCAGTTCAGGACCCCAGAAAAAGCTCATCTAGAGAAAAGCAAAGTTTTGCTGACCACAGACACCCCTGCTTTCAGAGCAGGGCAATAGGTCTGGCTGCGTACAGCCCAGTCAGCCTGGGAAGCAGGATGCAGGAGCTTTGCCATCAACTCTTTCTCCAAGCAAAGTCAAACTGACTGCAGCACAACAGCAAATCTTTGCAAATGTGACTGCAAAAGGCATAATATGTTTCCTATTTCCTGCACAACATAAAAATGCAGCCTTTCCAGGGTGGGAGTAAGCAGAATTACAGCCTAACGCATGTGAAGGTGAGAAAGAGGACAAAGTGAACATGATATGGTGACATGATAACAATAGTAATAGTCATGGAAAACAATAATAATAATATCTCATGCAGGAGAGCAGTTGTCAGGGAGCTTTAAAATGCCATACTTCCACTAATCCCTCACCTTTGATTTTGACCACAATGAAATAATATGCAGACTGTGACAGGAATAATCTTGAACTTCACCTAACACCTAGTTATCTGCTCTATACTGAGAAGCAGGTATGACATTTTCCTTTAAGTATAAGCATGTGAAGACAAGTACCTTTTGAGATAAATTAATATGCAAACAACTGAAGTTGTTAGCAAAGTAAAATTATTGGATTATAATGGATAAAGTTTGAAAGCAGTATTTCCTCACTTAGTTCTCTATCTGGGCCAAGTACAATCCCCACATCTCCTTTCTGGGCTCCTAAAATAATTCAAAAAGAAAAATAATTCAATATATCAACTATAAGCAAGGTGGCTTATAGTTGACATACTGCTATAGCCCAACAGATTGATCTTTAAGATCAAATGTTATGGGCTTACAAGGCCAGATCAACAATTTCTCGATTCATGGTAAAATGGACACTATGACCACTGTAAACCATATATACTGCTCAATGAGGGGTGATAGAAATTCAGTCAGGGTATAGAACTGCAGCTTTGTTTGATTTATTTGAGTAAATTACTAAACATTATCATATGTGTGTGCATGTGTATATTTCTACTTGCACCCTTGCCCCCAAGCCAAGGAAATAAATGCAAACTGTACACATAAAAGTTAAGACACAAAGGCCAAAGAGGGAAGAAGAAGTTGCATTTGTAAAATTTAGTTGTATCAGTTCATTTACTACTCTCAGAGCTCAGTTCTCTGCCTTGCTGATGCTGTTTGTTCACAAGAGCTGATGAGTCATTGAAAAGAAGACTAATTGCCTGTCATAACAAACTACAAGGAAAAAAGGCTCAAAAGTTTAATCAAATTATCTCAATATTCAGTCAAAAGACTGTATGTCAATTGACGGACTTCAGTAAGAATCTGAGGCCACTGAAAAGAGAAGAAATATTGAAGGACAAATCAGTTTAAACGCCAATATCAGCGCGTTGCTCTGTATGTGTCACTTGACGACACTCGTGATTCCACAACCTTCCCCACCACAGAGGTCAGGCTGACAGGTCTGTGGGTGTCCTCCTCCTCCTTACAGCCCTTCTTGTGGATCACATCTGCCAAACATCAGAGAGGTCAACAGAGACCTCCCTGGTTAACCACAACTGCTGGTAAATGGTGGAATGTGGCTCAGTGAACATTTCCACAGCACCTTTGGGACCTTCCTATGGACCCCATGGTCCATAGACTTGTATGTGTCTTAGTGGAGCAGCCCTTCACAGCAATTTCCCCTTGGATTATGGGCTTTATTTTCCTCCTCAACCCCATTTTCCAGCTCAGGGGCTGGGTACTCCAAAAATAACTGGTCTTCATTTAAGACTAAGGCAAAGAAGCCATTAAGTACCTCAGCTTTTTCCTCATCCATTGTCACTGTGTTTTCCCCCTACATGCAGTAAATGATGGAGATTCTCCATAGACTTCCTTTTGTTGCCAGTGTACTTATAGAAACACTTTTATTGTCTTTTACAGCAGTAGACAGATTAAGTTCTAGTCGGACTTTGGCCTTTCTAATTTTCTACCTTCAAAATCCCACATTTTTGTGCTCTTTCTGAGGTGCCTGCCCCTTCTTCCAGGTGGGGATCAGCCTCTTCTCCCAAGTAAAAAGTGATAAGACAAGTGGAAATGGCCTCAAGTTGTGCCTGGAGAGGTCTAGATTGGAAATTAGGAAAAAAAAATTCCCAAGAGAATTGTCAAGCACTGCAACAGGGTGCCCAGGGAAGTGGTTGGGTCAGTGGTCCTGGAGCTATTTAAAAGACGTTTAGTGTGCTGCTTTGGGACACAGTTTAACTGTGAACTTGCCAGTCCTGGGTCAATGGTTGGACTTGATAAAGTTAAAGTTCTTTTCCAGCCTAAATGATTCTATGATTCAATGATTCTTAAATCACTAGGAGCTGCTTGTTAAACTCAGTGTCATTTCAAACTTCAGATTCTTTCACTTGATACCCAGCAGGAGTAAAATTTCTATGTATTTGTGAAGATACTGATGTTTAAACAGATGTCAGAAGCTTTTTAGGTATAAATGGAAATTGAGTTACAGATTATGATGGTTTAGGGATTTGGGTGGTGTATAATATCAAAAACTGCACCTGAGAAACAATGTACTATTGAAAATAATGATCTTCAACATCCTGCACACAGCAACTTTTAAGTTTTCTTTAACTAGATTCTTTTACTGACATTATTAACAATGTAGTAGACGAATACAATGAACAAAAAAAGTCAAATATTTGACATTTTCTGTTTCATCTGCCCATGTATTTTTTTTCCCCATGGCCTCCCCAAATTTGTATTTCTTTTCATGCCTCTTAATTTAAACCTTCCAGAGTGTCTAATGCAATTCCTATATAAACTCAGCCTAATAAAACATCACCCACAAACAGCAGATAAATCATTAGCACCACCAGCTACAAAATGGAAGCCCTATAATCCACCAAAAGTTAAGTTATCTGCTGGCATCCACTCACTCTTAAAAAAAAAAAAAAAGAAAAAAGAAAATAAATTATTGTGATGAGTTGCTTTGGAGGGTAATGCCTTTGGGCCTTTCCCTGTCAGGGGCCTAGGAATTAATTTTTATATCACAATTCCTTCCTGGTAATGGAAGTCAGAAAAAATTGCACATTAGGTCAGGATAGGGAGCACAGGGATAATACAGTGGACTGCCACAACAACCAGGAATTCATCTGCAAAGACTCTTATAAAGAATGCTGTGCTGTGGCTACAAACATGCTTTGAAACTTTAGCATGGAGCTACCTGTACTTTGGAAAGAAATATCTGAAGCAAGCAAAAATTACCACAGCTGCATTCTTTTCACCATGCACCTTCACCTATAAAGTTCACTTCATAAAATTCTGAATATTGCAATAATTTATGCTATATCTCACACATTTTCAACATCAGTGGCAGATGAATTCTGTATGTAATTGGCAGATGAGAAGTAAGGAACAGTTTTGCATCTACATACTAGTTTAACACACCTCTCTGGAAGTCAGAAGACTCAGTCTGATTTGTGTTTTCACCATTTGCTATTTAGAGCTTCAACCTTAATTTATCATTACATCCCAATTAAATATCTTTTCCATTCTCAGACCTAGTTAAATATAAATATAATCCTACCAAAGGAACACATAAATAAACTTTTCCTCAAATTACTCTAAAAAGCCTAAATTGCCATTAAGTATTTGAGCTTCTACTGAGATTCTTTTTTTTGTCAAGCTGGCATGGAAACCAAGGCATTCTCTGAAACTGAAATAGAAGTTATCAATCCAGCTCTTCACCCCTGGTTGTGACTATTTTCAACAGGTCATCTTCAGAGAAGTAATTTTTAAAATAATTTTGAATGCAAAATATCCGAAAAAGTCATGTATAAAGAGAAAAGTATCCATTATTACCCTTCATTACTAACCAAGTATGGGTTGTATAATCTGTCTTCAGGATTCTGTGAAAAAGGATTATACAGGCAACAAACTCTCCAGCTTTTCCTGTGAATAAGATTATTCCTCTCATAACATTATCTTTGGATCTATTTTTGCTGCTTATCGATTTTTTGCCTTGGATTTGATGCATGCCTGGATCCTGGGACTTCAGAGAGAATGCTGCATGAGTGTCACAGCTGAATACAGCCTTTTGTTTACTTTTACCATAGGCCATACCATTTGTCCAGAATGGGATCTGCTCCTTCACAGTGCTGACTGAGATTTCTGTCTTTTGAATTGTTTCCAAACACATGCTATTAATCTGAAATGACTCAGATAAACCGTCTAAGTAAACAGTCTTCCCTTTTAAATGCAACATTCTGCTTCCAGCACACAGCTGTACATGAGTGGGCACACAAAAGGTACACTGATTCCAGTTTTCTCTGTTGGTGGTCAGAAGCAGATATCCATGCAATCCTGCAGTCCTTGAGGAAGTGCAGACTGTTCACTTCCCTGGAAGTGCACAGACCATGGAATTCTTCAGTTTTGTATCCAGTAGTCTGGATTAATTTGCCCTCTTAGCCTATGGAAACTTTTAGCATTTGCATCATTCTGTTATCAAGAATTTCACAGCTTAATTGCATCTGCAGGAAGAATGATTTTCCTTTTGAACCTCATGCATGCTGGTTTCCCTACATGCCACCCAGTTCTTTAAGGAAAGAGTGAACAATTGATCTCTGTCCTGTCCATGCTGTATCATAATCCTTTATCACACCCACCTCAGCTGCCTCTTTTGCAGACTGAAGAATCATAGCCACACCTCATTGGGAAGCCATTTCACACCTTCAATGTCTGTATAGCCCTTTCTAAAATTCTCCCACAGATTTTTGATATCCTGCATGTTTCGTTCCAGACATAGATGGATTCCCAATGGCATGTTTTGCCAGCATGCTGGAGTACCTGTGGTTAGACTAAGTTCATTGCATTGTTGGGATGGCTCTGAGCTAACAACCAGAATAGGCACCTCACAGTTGAATATAATATCCTTATAGATAAAATCTGCCCTGTCATGTGGCTTAGCTCAAGTCACGTCCTTTAATGTCACAGGAATTCTGGCCCAGCCCAATACACAGCCCTGCACAGTTATCCAAACACACAAATATGGACAGAGGCAATGACATTTTGATAATGCTTCTTATCTGTCTGGATTGCACAGTTCCTGTTGGCCCACTCCTCCAGCCTGTGCAGGTCCCTCTGGATGGCTGCTCTCTTCTCAGGCATGTTGACTCAATTTGGTGTCATCTGCAAACATGGTCAGAGTTGCCTGACCTTCAGGTCACAGACAGAGCTGTGAAACATGACAAATCTCAGGATAAACCTCTACAATATCCAACCTGTTAGGGGCCAACAGCCATAGTATAGCTCACTCAGTCAGCTTTTTACCTACCTGGTATATATTATGGAATAGCTACATCTTTCATATGCAGAATGGAAGAAGACAATGGGTGGCTGAAGGGAAAGTAAGATGTTGTACAAGAAGTGTGACAATGCAAATAGAATCCTGCCATCCTGCTCTTTAAAGCATCAGTTCTTAGCAGTTATAGGACAAATTCAATAGATTTTCAATGGAATTTCAATTATCAGGAAGGTATGTGACTGTTATAAACACAATAGCCTTAGCAAAGTGAGGATCTACTTTCAGCTATTCAACAATTAAAACATATTTAAAAAAAGGATTGTGGCCCCAAATCTGCTTTTGGTAACACACATTCAACTCTCTTGATATTATCAAACTCATAACAGAATTTAGTCCAACTAATGCATTTTTTCCTTTAAACATTCTTTGTGTTTCCAATGGAACCTTGCTCTTCAAGTTGGTCATTTTATGCCAAGTAGTGACAAGCCAAGCAAAGGCCTCTTAGCTACTTCTCAAGCACCAAACAGGTCATCAAATGTTCTATCAGTCATTAATACTGAAATAGCAGTGTCTGTTAATAATAGATGAATATAATCTTTTCAGAAGAGGATTGGTCTTTTTGACACTAATGTACTGGACTGAATGAGACTTTTCCTTAATTTCGTGTGATAACTTAAAGTCATAAAGAATAGAATCATTTATGTTGGCAAAGACCTCTGAAGGTCACCTCATCTGGACTGACTCAAAGCAGAGGTAACTCAAAAAATAGTTGGGACTTCTCAAGGCCATGTCCAGTTAGGCACACAGCAAGTGCTCCAGCCCAGGTCCATTGTGGGGCTTGCTGCTGAACTCAGTCCTACAGGAACACTCTGCTCCTGAGTTGCCCTTCCAAGAGTTGTGTAGAGGAAATAAAATATTTTCCTTCAACCTGCTGGTTGTTCTTTTGCCAATACAGCCCATCATACTGCTAGCCTTCATGGCTGCAAGGACTCACAACTAATTCATGTCCATGTGTTTATTTATGAGGGTTTCCAGGCTCTTTTGGCAAATCTGCCACCTGGACAGTCATTTCCCAGCCTGGACTGCTGCATGGAGTTGCACTCCAGGTTCAGGGCTTTCCACTGTTTTTTGTTGGACTTTATGAATTTTCCTAATTCTCCCGCTGGTTGATATCCCTTTTCAACTCATCTCCTTGTTTTGATGCCAATTGAAAACTTTTCTGGGGTTATCCTTTGTCCTATTGTCCAGGTCATTGGTAAAAATGTTAAACACTGTGATGTGCTACAGGGAATATGCCACAATTTTCTTGTCCAGACTCTGCCTCACCTCCACTCCTAACTGCCCTCACACAATCTGTCACAGAGGACAAAAGAAAAAAAAACTGGCAGTAGAAACTACAAAATCTCCCCATTCCACATGTGAGCAGCACCACATGGACTATGCTATGGAAACAATATACATAAGTATGATAGCTCAGGCAGACAAGGATAACCCAAAGTCAACATTAAATAGGTGGGAATATAGCTTTTTTTTTTTTTAACATGGTTTTTTAATTTCTTACTGTGTTTTTGTACAGTGTTCCTAACAGCAAAAGATGTAGGTGAAACTGTAATGCCAGTAATAATAATAGAAGGAGAGGAGCTTAGCCAAAAAAGCAAGTTGTCCTTAAAAGGAGGTTAAATTCATAAATACAGACCATGTGTTAAATGGTAAAACAAATTTAATATTTACTGAATAGTGTCACTGATATAAAAATAGAGCATGTTTCCTCATGCTTAATGGACCATATCAGATTCAGAAAAAAGTTTCTAGATATTTTTGTTAGTTCAAAATAGCCACGTGACACAGAACATACACACTGCCCCATGTTGGTAAACAATCAGCAAGACCAGGCAGCTTTTAGAGAAAAACTGATAAGTTTGCAAAGTGCAATAAATGAGTTTTCAATATCGGGATGGTGATTAACTCAGTCCATTTGGTCTTCTCTCAAACCATGTGATATGTTCTATGTGGCACAAAGGAAAATGTACTTTCCTAGAAAATACACAAAACAGTCTGGATTGGAAGCAATCTTAAAGATCCTATAGTTTCAAACTCCCTTCCATGTGCAGGAACACCTTCCTCTATACCAGGTTACTCAGATCTCTATCCAGCTTGACCCTGAACACTTCCAGGAGTGGAACATCCGCATCATCTCTGGGCAACTTGTGCTCACCACCTTCACTGCAAAGAATTTCTTCCCTGTATCTAACCTAACCCTACTCTCTTTATTTTGAAGAGATTCTCCCCTTGTCCGATTACTAAATGCCCTTGAAGTATCTTTATCTACTAGAAGGTCCTATAAGACCTATAAGGTCTTCCTGGAGCCTCTCCAGGCTGAACAACCCCAGCTGTCTCAGCCTGTCTCCACAGGAGAGGTGCTCCAATCCTCTGATCATTTTGTGGTCTCCTCTGGACTTGCTCTAACATGCCCATGACCTTCTTATGTTGGGAGCACCAGAACTGTGAACAGCACTGCAGATGGGAGCTCACCAGAGCAGGATAGAGGGGAAGAAGTACCTTCCTCAACCAACAGAGCAATGACAAACACACAATATTTAACCCCTCTCACAATACCTAATCCCACTCTTCCTTTCCCAAATGTTTAGAGAAAACCCTCTGACTTCCAGAAAATGTTGTCTTTATAAACCCTTGTGTAGGGCAATATAGGAAGTCACATTTAGGTGATGGGCAGCATAAAAATCCACTGATAGCCTTCAGAGGCTACAGTAATTTACACAAATACTGAGGTTGTCTAAGATGTGGCCTCTGACTATTTCTACTCAGGATTTCTATAAGTGCTGGATAGCTTGAACCTGGAAACTTTGCAGATTTTGAGTGATCATTCTCTATTTTCTAAGGAAAAGCAAGGTCCAACGGAAAATCATAGAATATCCTGATTTGAAAGGGGCCCACAAGAATCATCACAGCACAATCTGCACCTGCATGGGAAAACCCCAAGAATTACCATGTGCCTGAATGTATTGTCCAAATGCTTTTTGAACTGTCAGGTTTGGTGCTGTGACCACCTCCCCGGGGAGCCTGTTCCAGTGCCCAGCCACATCTGGGTGAAATAAATAAATAAATAGATAGATAAATAAATAATCAGAACCACAGAATGTTCAGAGTTGGAAGGGACCCACAAGGATGATGAAGTCCAAATGTGAATGCTGTCAGGTATGAGAACTACTGGGGACTCAGGCTCTGGTTCAGATTTCTCCAATACTAACATTGCCCTGTGGTTCCAAACAAGAGGCAAAAACACCTTTTCCTTCGTCCTAAGCTTTGAAAGGGTTGGTGGAGGAACATGTACTCGAGCAGCCACAACATCCTGTGTTGTATTTGATGCAAGGAAGAAAGACTCGATAAACTCAACAGTTTCCCAGATTTGCTGTTTTAATTCCATTCATTTATTGTCAATTAAATCTCCTTCATTTCCCTTTTGAAATGGATTGCAAATCCTAGATATGTATTTTTGAGGATCAAAGCAGCTCTGAATTTTCAGCTGAGATGTTTTTTTCAAGAAACACTAATACAAGTTGTAACCATTCATCCTGGTTTTGCGCCAGGTTACTTGGCAAATGCATAGAATTAGGCGGTTCCTTTAATCTAATTTGATGCTTTGCCAAGGTGGGCTATTTTTATTATTAACTTTCTGTCATGTCTGCTGTACAAGAGTCCAGAAACCTCTCGAGTCTTTGGCAGAGCAGCAAGGGAGACTCTGGCAAACGAATAAGAAGGATTCAAACCCAACAGAATTTAAATTATTGTGAACAATAAAAACTAAATGACTAGGTTGTTTAAAAGTATCTCAAAGACCCTACTGCATCCAGCAGTGGGAGTTAGTGCTTGCTAACAAAGTATTTTTATTATTGTGAGGGTGGCCATCCAGAGGTGAATTTGGTGATTGTTTCATACAAGAGCAGGTATCTCTACTGAAACAACTGTTCAAAGTTATATTGAATCCTCTTTTTTGATATTTCATTTTATGTCAACAACTGACTAAACATAAAATTAATGTGCTTTCATTTAGATGAGAAAGTTCCCCCCAGTCCTCCAAATCAGCAATTTTCTGGGCTTCAAGAAATCATGATCTTGCTTTCAGATACTTGTGCTCTGTTTTCACAACAGGAGGGTTGGTATTATTCTCTACTCCAATTCCAATTTATTTTTCTTTTTTATTTATGTCTAGTCACTTCTACAGTAAATCTCCTCACCTAAAAGACACATAAATAGCTCAGTTTCAGTCTAAAATGCTGTGATTAATTTCTGACCCACTGCTTTTTTTGGAGTTACATAAGGAACACCCCCTTTTTTAACCAAAAAATGTTGATGATATTTTGGATAAAATACAATTCCTTTGAGGAAATGGAGGAAATCAATCTTTTGTACTAAAACTTCATGAGAATGCATGTTAGGAACTTTTCAAGCATAGCTCTGCAGTGGTAGACAGCTTCCAGTTCAGAATTTGCTTTATAGCCTCAAATATTCCTCATGTTGGCTTCCTACCCTGTAAAACAGGCAGTTCTTTTTGGCCTTTGAAACTTTGAAGTCAATACAATTATATACAAAAGAAGATCAGGCTGCATACAGTATTTCTGAGCCACAGTAATATAATCTGACTAGCACTTTACCTCTTAACAGTCAGGATTTATGTTTTATTTAAATAGAAAAATCAGCACAGGAAGATCTCCAAACTAAAGAACTGCCTTGGCCCTTGGGAATTCAAAGTCCAGATATTTTTATTTTACATGAGCTCTCTGGTAAATTGTATAAAGTGTATTTTAAGAGGTATTAGTCAACTAATGTCAAGTTAGGTATCTCATTAATTTTTAAAGTATCTCCCTGCTAACTTTTTATCAAAGTACCTGCTCTGCCGTATTAGGCTTTGTCTGTCTTAGGTTATATTTAAAATAAGGAAAATAAAATGGGAAATTGCTTACTAACAAAAATTGAAAGAGTCTCTCAAAATTCACAGTCTCAAAAAGTTAAGGGGAATTTACACACAATCCCACTGCTCTGTATTTTTTGTGCAGTCCTCCTAATATTTGTCAAAACCCCCAGTCTTTATAGGAAGTGATTCACTCACACACATTCCTCACTCTCATATTCCCTGCAAGATTCAGTCAACCCTTGTAACACCACTTGGCAAATGCACTGACTGACACGACAGCAGATTAAGACCATTAATAAAATCCACTGCACAACCAACCTTCCAATGAGAATGTGCCCTGTGGTAATGGGGAAACTGTCAGTAGTAACTAAAAAGGAACAGCAAATCTGCAAAAGGAAACTCATAACCACCTAACCTAAGTAGCCTGCAGTAATGACCTAACTAAAATTATTTAAGTAAATAATACAATGTTTAACTTTCCTCAGTGAGAAGAGGAAAGAAGAAAGGCAGATATACTAAGGAATTTAATTTTAGGAAGCTTGCTCAAGGGAACATGAATGTTATTGGTATTTATTTTTTATTCTTAGAAATAGCTGTGGGATTGATAATTTGCCCTTTTACACTTTTAACATTTCATTTCATCAAGCTGTTTTATTGGAGGGGGAAAGAAATAAATGTGGACCTCGTTATTTTTCTGTTTGTTTAGTAACAGCATGGTCCTCTCATGCTGTGTATGCAGCCAGAACAGATATTTCACTTTCTATCAGGCAAATGGGAATGGAAGGATGGAACCTTTGTGACATTAGCTTCTGTCAGGGTCATTTAATGGACATCAGGCTAAGAAAACTTTTAAGGAGAGATTTATAAGAAGAAAGGAGGTTGAACCAGAGAGGAGAAAGCAGAAAGGTTTATTTGCCATACAGCCCTTATTACATTAGCACTGGAAAGCCTGGACTACAAAAGCTTGAGCAACCAAAATAAAATCAATAGAACCATTTGTATAAATTAAACTTACATTATGTGGCACAGCTACTGTACACAGCTGTACATTCTTCATGTAAGCAATCTTCCTCCTTGGTTTAAATTAATGTCTGAGGAATAAGGGGTACTCAGTCACTAGCAAAATGGAGATAGTCTCAGTGGCTATTATCATGGAAAACAGAGGATGTGGTACTAGTAAAGAAAGAAGAAGGAAAAGGTGCTGGGAAAAAAAAACCACATTCTTTCAGATACCAATTTTCAGTCACAAGACAATGGTCTTTTCTCATTGACCTCAGCATCAAACCAGGCTGAAGGATGAGGAGGGACAGGGGAGGGGTAAGTGGGCCTCTTTCTCAGAATAATGTTGAATTTTGCACATGGGGTTTTTGACCATCATTATTATACCTGGCTGAAGCAAAGTGAAAGGACACGGGTAAAACAAGAATTTATTCACTGTAATACTATATCTTCCTTTTCCTTTTCCACAGACAGCTCTGTGGCATGAAGAAAGCTCCCTGCACAGAAGGTGTTAACCTTTTGCAGTGACCCAAAATGGGGAAATTACTAAGAAAGGCAAGAGATCTTCTCAGAAATTATATATGTCACTCTTTAATGCGCATAAAGAATCTCTTTCTTTACCTTATTCTGCCTTTCATGATTCATTTTAACAATGGCCGATACTGAATTTTTGGAAAGCAAAGGACTCCAGGGAGAGAGATGTAACAGTAAGAAAAATTGCAGATAAGCCTGTGAGTCACATTTTCTGTTGATCTAAATCACTGTCATTCCAGCTGTCTTCCTTAGAGATACACTGATTTACACAGGCTGAGGACCTTGCCCTGTATTTCCAGGAATTAACAAACAGTGGATGATTTGAAAAATTGTATTATTGTTCTTATAACTCTATTCTATTTTCTTAGGAGAAGGAGGAGGACGGCTTTACATACAGTATCTATGTTGATCCACGGTTATCATTAATCGTCTTTTAGTACATGATACCTCTCCTATTAATAGATGAACTTCCCAGCTGTAAATGACAAGATAAATTGATTGACCAGCTGGTAGTTTGGAGATGCAGTATTTCTCCAAAGTATCCAAAGCTTGAAGAGGGGGGAGGGATTAATTTTGTTTTAACCAGGAGTCAGGATTTCTTCATAAAAACAGGACTAACAGAATAAATCTGATTAACACATCTAGGTTATGAAGAAAATAAAAGGCATTTTCCTTTAATTGTATACTCTGACTTGCAAAACATTTCCTCTCCTCCTCCCCCCAGCACACACACAGTAGATGTACCTTTGGTTTACTTTCGCATATTTTATGAAAAATGCATGATGAGGAGCAGCAGCGGGCAGCTGCCATCTGCCGGCAATTCCTCAACCTGGGAGAGGGGGCTGTGCGCTGACATTGATCCAGACATTTCAGAGACTACTATTGCAAATCTAAGTACATTTGGAACAAGAGAACAATAAATCAAAATTATCAGAATCTAATCTGGTAACAGTCTTTAGGATACACCCCTATTCACACTGCAATTCCCTGTCAGACTGACAGTAATCACAACGATCCTGATCAAAGAACTTTGGTTTCTGAGCAGAAAAACAGAGAACTGAACCTGACACCATGTGCCCCAAGCAGGAATCCTTCTAAAAACTGGTTGGGTTTCTTTTGTCGTTGTTGTTGTTGTTTGTTTTTTGGTTTTGGTGTTTGGTTTTTTTTTTTTTTTTTTAATTTAAAAGCTAGGAGGAGAAGTGATGCGGGAAGGAGAGAGGCTGCATTTCTGAAATTCTTTCTTTGTGAATCAGCAGATAGTGCTTCTGGAGCTGGGAATGTTTCCTCTTGGACTGACTCCATCTCCTTTTTTGGTCTGCAAATGCTTGAGGTTAATGGTTGGGGTTGAAGAAGTTGAAGCACATGGTAGTGCTTTGAATATGAAAAGAGGAATTTGCACAATATGGGTGCATTAGTCATTTGCAGTTCACTAATTATCTGTTTTATGTTAATGCTAATGCTCCATGTAAGTAAAGTAAATTAACACGATAACATAAAAGAAGCAATTAATGGAATATATAACATTTGTAGCTTTAATAAAACCGATTTCATTCCACACACAGAGAAAGCAGCTATTTAGGTCTCTGAAATAAATGAGGAGCTTGCTGAAACCTTGCTGCTCTAAGTAATACCAAGGACAGACTCACATGACATAATATTGTTGCCATAGTAACAGGGATGTGCACCAGCGGAATCATGCCCATATATCATTAATTTAGTGCTCTGCTAAACACAAAATAATACCTCTCCTAATTATATTGTGTCTTTGATTCTTAAGAATGTAACACCATTATTACCTAGAGTCAACAGTAGGACATTTGAGGAACAATGGCTACCAAAACATACATCTTAACCAGAACATATAGTTTGTTGTACACTTTCTTGGATTCAAAAAAAAAAAAAAAAAAAAAAAAGAATCCTCATCCACAAGTCTCCCATATCCACAAGTCTCCCCTAATTTCTCCAATATATGCCACAGAGGAAGCTAATTGGATGTGTGCCATTTGGCAAGATCCTTCTTTACAGTCTTCCTGAGGCTCTGTGATATCAACCACTTCCCAAAGCCTGGAGGCTCAGCTTGATTTAGAACCGCATCTGGTGCTTTTGGGAAGCACGCTTGATATCAGCAATCATCCTGCACACACACAACTTCCCGAATATCACATCCATACCCAGAATACCCAGAGCAGCAGCCAAAAAAGGGGGAGGGGGGAATAAACCCAGCATAAAAAGCTGTGACTAAATTTACTGATGGGAAAATGCTGATGTTAGTGAAGCCACAGGATGACTTGAAATGTTAGTAATGTTATTAACATTAGAGGAAATCACCCTGCAGACTAATGTAGGGAAAAGGCTGTTTTATGGCACAAATTGTTTCATTCAGGTGATGAATGGTTTCCAGAGGATCCACAAGTTTCAGGAGGTTGCAGGATCTCACACTGCTCTCAATCCTGTTACCTTACTTCTGTCACTCACTCTAATTCAGTCAGGTATTTCAGAGCATGTAGTGGAAACACACCATGTGGTCTTGCTGAAAGCAGGAGCACAACTCATCTCCACCAACTCGTCGGTGTGAAAATGCCTTCCGGATTTGGAGTCACAGTGTTTTATTTTCCTAAATGATCCTCAAGCACATCACACTGTTTCCTCCTAAGTGGGTTTGCATGATCAGTTTGCTCATTTTGAATCTCAGCTTCCTTCTGACTTGCAGAAGAAGGCCAGAGAACTCTGCTGAATGACGTGCTAATTTCACATCTTATTTCTCTGGATGGAAGGGAAACCTCCAAGAACCTGCATCTTCCCAATAATCCTTCTCACATTCCAGTCTGGCTGACCCATTTTGCGGGACGGCACTCAGGTGCATATCTCCTGTAGCTGCCTTCTGATATTGCCCCCCCCAAAAGATGTATATATACTTTGTTTGATTCTCTGCTTCTTCCACCAGGAAAGATGGAAGCATTTTCCCCATTTTTACCTCCACCCTTCCCCATGAACCTCAAACACCTCCTACTTAAAAAA
>WEIU01014834.1:80356-113319 GCA_013389925.1 Aegithalos caudatus
AAAAAAAAAACCAAAAAAAAAACAACAACAAAAAAAAAACCAACCCAGAACCCACAACCAAAAAACCCAACATAAATAAACAGTTGTTTAAATAAATAAATAAAATCACAGACAAGCTGAAGAAAGCCAGTAGGCAAAGTCTGGGACTATCTGTTACTGTTGTTATCTCTAAGCAACCAAAAGCATCACTTGTATAGTTCTGTTTGGAAAAAATATGTTCTCTTACACAGGGACTTGTGTCATTCACAGCAGTGTAAATAAGAGCTATATGCATGAATGGGTAGGAGTCTCTCTCTACATCGCTAAATGAAAATCCACTGCAGGCAAATGCTAAATAAAATTTAATGTCATGTACTTCTGCTTTCAGTGTCTGCTTCCATTGTACACAGTATAGAAACAGCATGTGACAGAGCTAAGTAACATGTTTTGCTTTCATCCTATTTTAAATTTGATTACTCCAGCTTTTATATTGCTGACGCATAGCAGGCACCTGATTTATAATATGATATTAAAAGGAAAATTACTCCTACAAGTAGTCTTAAGTAGCACTTACTTCTAGCCTCTGCTTCTTCCAGACAGGAGCCTTCTGACAGACCTCGGATTACAAGATGGATTTTCCTAAAATAACCCCTGATTTAATAAATCAGCAACAAGAATAATCAGCAGCAAAATTAGGACATTAGGGCACTGTACTTTGGACCAGACTGTCCAATACCTGGCTAGATCCAGTGCTGCCAATGGGTACATGAGGTTCCTTTGTCTAAGACTCTGGTTGAATATTTCTTGATATTAATCTGTGCAATTTTTGGCAAGGGGAGAGCACAGGAACAGACTGCAGCTTTATTCTCATTATTCAAATGCAGGGGCTGACCAAGAACCCTCCCAGCTCTTAGTAGAAGACAGATTTCCGTTCCTGGGTGCCCAAAGGGCACAGAGGTGTTGCATCATTCAGTGTTCAGAACATTCCCCAAAAACCCTAAAATGTCCACTAGTGTTTAGCCAGGCTGTAAGACTGTTTGTGCCCAAGCTCTCATAAAGTATCCTCTGGAGACCACTTTTTCCTTCTCTAGAGCCATTTTATACCTTAAGGATGGCAAAGAGAAGCACTATCATGACAGATTATCTGTCCTTTGTCAGCCTACACTGAGGTTCTTTGGATGTGACCAGAACAGAAGAGCACTGGGTCACTGTGTTTTCTGGAGTCTGCTAGGTACAATTCCTGTACAGTAAAGAACATCAGGCACTGAGGAAGGACAATATATTGCAAACAAAATGAAGTATAGTTTTATAGACTCTTTTTTATGTTTTAGAAATGATTTATAATGGGGTGATTAATAATGGTGTTTACTGCGATTGTTTGGGCAAATGTGACAGAACACAGCAGCCCAGCCATAGCCAGAAGAAGCAGAACATATTATTTTTCCAGAAGAATGAAACTAGACAAAATGAAGGGATACAAAGGGATAAGTGCTATAAATTTAAAAGTCTTCCAATTATGCCATCTTGCAAAAATTTCAGGTTGGTATGTGCCACAGCCAAACTTTTCCTCTCATTCTTTCAGTATGCAACAAAACCCTAATGGGGGGTCATGAGGCAAAGATGCCTCTTATTCTGTCATTTGAAATTGCTTTCTGTGAAGTGCCTGGAAGAGAAATTCACCAAGTGAACCTCAGAGCAGACACTGGAGGACGTCGTCATCCACTTGCAAATACTTCTGTCAACAAAAAGAAAAGCTCTATTTTTCAAATTGCATACCCTCTACAAATTACTCCCACAACTGTAATTAGGAACATGCCCCCAAGTACAAATAAAATACACTGTAAAAAGCAGAACTTCTCTCTGAGATTTGACAGGGGCACTTTGTGAGAGACTTAGTAGGTTTCTTTGTACTTAAACTAAAATATTTGATCCACACTAATACAGACTTGCTGTAACAAATTAGTCACTGAGACCTGAAGGTTTCCTATCATCACCAGCTGAATTACATTATGCATCATTCCATATGAAAATTAACAGTGCATCTCACACAACATAATGTAGGTAATTTTATTTCACTCTACCTTTAGCCCACCTACACGAGAGCCTTTTAATTGCCATTAAAAACTGAGTATCACCATCTCATGACTGGTTGTGCATCTCTGCTCTTTTGTAAAACATGATGGTGCTTTACGAATTTCTCTTAATGGCTGTGGCTCCAAAATATTCTTTTTAGTCCAGTTCCAGCATCCTGAAAAATCAGTGGAAGTCCTTCCTTTGATTTCAGTGGGAAGTGGATGAGAGCTGTAATTTATAAATTACTAAAGCAGCAGGAATTTGAGACAAGCCCTCGCATTGAAATCTACAGACATCTGAGATAACTTACAATTACTGTATCTGAGGAAAGGTAACATGGGATTTTATTGCATAGCACTTTCCCTAGGAACTTGCAGTGAATTATTGAAATAAGACATATGGTTTTGAACAGTGTTACATTCAGCATTGCATATTCTGAACATTTCTGGGTTTCAAATAAAACAGTGTGACATTAAACACACATGATGTCTTTTACCAAAGGGTCTTACAATGCTTTAGAAGCAGCAATTAAGCTGGCAAGGTATGTAAGTGGTGCTACAGATGGTCACTAAGGCACAAAGACATTTCCAAGGTCACTCAATAAATCAAAGACAGCAACAGAGCTAAACCCCAGGCATCCCTGTCTCCCCACTGCAGCCACATGTAGGGCCAGCCTGTGCCTCTGTTCTGCAGTTTCACTGTCCCACACTTTTTTTTTCTTTTTTTAATTTCTTGGAGGTTTTTGTGAATGTTGGATGTTTGGTTATATGAATTTAACAAGCTAATATACTGATGTAAATTGGCTGGATTTGACTGACTCCTGAGCAATGCAGCATTTGCATTTAGCTTTGGTACAGAATGATGTGAAATATGGCAGTTTGATGCAGTTGACTGCAGTCATCCTTGGGTCCTGCAGGTCTGATTTAAAAGATACTGTCACTGACTTTGTAGGCAGTTGAAACCAGCTGAGGATCTGACCCAGTAATCTCTCCATATCTGTGAAAAATACAGAAGCAGCTAGAATTTCATAAAACAAGAATGACTGATATATCACAAATCATAGTTGGGCACTTTATACATTCAACAGGCTCTTTAACTATTTACCTGCAATTAAAGATTTGGAATGCAAATTAAAAAAAAAAAAAAAAGATTACTTTAGATTGATGTAAATACATAAATAAACAGAAATTGAGACCTGTTGAACTCAAAGAAGCCAGGAGTAAATGAATAGTTGATACTAAATGCTAAATGTTACTTTTTGGACAGTAAAAGAACATTGAAACAATGCTTATAATGCACTGCAATGAGAGAATTTTAATTATCCATAACAAATGTTCAGATGAGTAGAGAACATTTGCAAGGGGGAAACTGAGACTGAGATTTGATGACCTTGCTTCTGGACACAGAACAGGTCAGTAGTGGAGTAAATTTATATATTACCATTTCTCAAACCCCCATCCTGTATTCATTCCCCCAGAGCCCAGGCTCCTAATTTAGGAGGCATGTATTTAGCAACACACTGTCAAAACAAGTCATCATTTTTCAGGAAGAGATAATGTGACTGGAATTTACAAGCACCAGAACCTTTGCCATGTTTGATCATCAGCATAAAACTCTGTCTGCCTCCTACTGCCAGATTTCCTCAAACTTGGAACTTTTCCATAAGCATGACTGCACAGCCCAGTAGGTCACCACTTCCTAGGTCAGCTCTTCTGAGGTGAAACCCTCACCCACCTTCCACTTAACAAAGAAGAAAGGGAATGTCTTTGTGGAGTTTTTTTACAATTATTACTCAGACATACATGTTTAGCTTTAAAATCAAACCAAATAACATATAAAGATTGCTTTAAAATGAGAAATACTGTGTAAAGATTATGGTCTTTCACGTTATCCATAAAAATACCTTTAGTTTCTGACTCATGACCAGTATACAGCATGTATCCATATTCTGAAGGGCAAGAGAGTGTCTGGATGGTAACCAAATGTTATCTCATTCTCTGACTATTTTAAAATATTCATTAACGTGAACCCAAGCTTATAAAATGGAATAATTATTTTAATACTTTTATCATCATTCATAACATAGTAATTGCATGCTAATGAAGAAGAACTAGTCTCATTGCAAGAAACAACCCCATTGCTGTAAAATACCTAAAGAAAACTACAGGAAGTTGGAACTCATTTCAATGAAACTGTAGAAGACAGACTGGAGTAAACCTGAAAGCATGTGATTATTAAAAACATGTGATTATTAAAAACATTCCCTCGTTGAAGATTTGTATTCTATTAAAATCATAGTTAAGTTCTTACCTCCTCAGTCAGAGAAAAAAGGGGGAGTTCTTCTACTCCAAAGCCCCTCGACCTCATTATGATAGGAAATTGTTTTATGTTAGAAAAACCATAAATATCATTTAACTAATCTGCTTCTAAGTACATATGAACTTCTGGCATCTATAGCTGTAAGGAAGTAGACTGCAACTAAATCTAGGAGTACATGCAGGGTTAAAAATGAAGAGGTCATCCACTAGAACAGAATTATTCTTATGCTTATTACCATTTTACATGAAATGCATTTGTAGACATGGTAAATTTTCCCAGACATATCTTCTGAAACCAAAGGCCCCTTTTAAATTTTTATTTTAATTCAGATTGTTGATTCTAGATGCTGTGGGAAAAGAATTCTTGCAGTGATTTAAGCAAGCACCCAGCACCCATGTAAACATTTATCTTTCTACAAAGTGTGATGCTATTTTTTTTGCAAACATTTCCATCTCTTTTATGTTCCTTGGTGCTAGGCTATTCAGTCCCACATGATTTTTCCCATTTTTTCAAAGGCTGCAGTCACTTTTTATTGCAGTCAGCAGTTTCGTTTGATTTGTAGGACAAATGCTCTTAGCACTTGGGGTATCATTCTTGTATTTAAATTTTACAAAATGTACACTGAAATAGGCTTATTTCATTGTCTCTAGTACAGAATTCCCCACAGTCTTAAAGAACATAATCTATCGGAGCACCAAAACTCCACACTTGGAATCCTATCTGGAGACTTGATCTCCAAAAATTGATTAAACAAGGAGTTAATTTGTTTGAATAATGGGAATTTCTCCACTTAAATACCAGAAACTGAACTGAGATTCTGCAGAATCATTCTGCATATGCTTAGCATTCCACATATTAGCGTGAGAGAAATGAAACATTTGAATACTAAATTTGTTATTTGTGAGATGTATGTCCTTCTGTAGGATGTGTCACTCTAAAAGTGAAGAAGGCTTTTTCTAGGTTCTTAAGTTGAATGTTTGAATTTTGTCTCTTTGGTAGACATCAAAAACTTTTGAAAATCAAGAAAAGTTGAGAAAAATCATGAACAGAGAACTGAAGAAAGGTTTTAAATAATAAATATTCTATCTACAATGTCAGACCTGAACTCGCTTACAAGGTAGTCAAACAAAGGAGTAATAAATGACAACTAATCCATACAAAGTGAACTGTGACCAATTATGTGTTTGAAGAACCTCACTATATATGACTTGATACTAGGAATTTTTCACTATGCCATGATAAATGTGATGCTTGTTTACTATCACTGCTTCCTTTCACTCTATATTGACTTCACTCCACTGGAAGTAAATTTACATCTGGCACATGGATTATAATGAATGGTCATTAAACCTTAATTATCATCTGAATCTTAATTATCATCTGTTTATAATAAACGCTTTGGGACAAGGCAGTGCTTAAAGACCAGGATGTGCCAATATTTCAAGGCTGAAGACTTGGCTAAGATGAACAAGTGGTGGTAAGAGCTGCTTAGGTATTCACTGGAACAAAGCGAGTGAAATATTGTGGAATGGAAATTTGCAGTTCAGTTTTCAGTAAAGAGGAGGGAACAAAGAAGGAGAGACAAAATCTTGAAGAAGATGCAT
Organism: Aegithalos caudatus; assembly: GCA_013389925.1. NCBI lineage: Eukaryota > Metazoa > Chordata > Aves > Passeriformes > Aegithalidae > Aegithalos > Aegithalos caudatus. The sequence continues at coordinate 86,332 of WEIU01014834.1, forward strand.
ACTTTGAAGTAATTCCTACGCTCCTGAATGTCTCTATCTCTTGTTCAAAACCTTAAAGAAAATTCAGAGTAATAAGGCAAGAAAATGATTTGAAGTTTTTCATTGCTCTGAGCAAAAGTTATGAATGACTGGTTTGGGAATAGTGCTTGTTCCTAGTGGAGAATTAGAAGACAATGAGCACTTGCCAAAGCTGTCTGTCAAAAAGGCCAATGAGTACAGGAGCAGACTCTGAGGAGTTTTGCCTTATGTCATCTACTTGTCAGTATCCAGACTGTTCATGTCCAAGGTAGATGCTCACATCTACTCACATGAATCCCATCCAAGGCACTCGCTGCACGTGAGCCAAGCATGTGAGGCCGAAGCACAGCAGCCAGTCAAGTGCCCAGAGACAAAGGGAACACTGCCAGGGCTGGAATAATATAGACTGTCCATTTAAAATGTCATCTAAGTTTTAGTGCTCTTGAGAGAGTGAAATAATTCACCTGTTATAATTCACCTGTTAATTCACTGTTAATTAAAATGAACAGGACCTGACTAATCACTCTGTACTTCCTTGTAAATCCAACCCCCAACTTCCTCCCACTTTCAAATGTCCACAATTTTATAAATCAATGAACCGTGTTCCTTCAATTTTTTTTTTTTGTATTATTTAAACCCACAGAGGCTGGATTTTTGAAATTTGATCATATCCTTGAGAATGCATGATTCATAATTTGTGTATTTCAGAATATTTCTATGTCTTAACTCCAACTTACTTCACATTTCTGTCTTTCTCCCTCAAAGATGCCTAAGTAAATCTATGCTTCAGCACAAGTCCCCACAAGTCCCCACAATCTCAGCTGCAAGTCCCCACAATCTCAGCTGCACCACAAGACTCATAACCGTGAGTCAGGTGTTATAAAGTATAATCACCTCCCTGGCAAGAGAGTTGAGCTCTGGCTCATTTCCCACCCAGTTCCTCAGTGGTGAGGAACAAACACTGGGCATAGAGATTCCTCAGACTCTGTACCTGTCTGTACCTCAGTCAATGTAGCCTCTTTACATATCTCTGCATAAAACCTTACATTTTTATAGTAAGAGCCTCTAAGTTATACAAGGAAACTCCTTGAATATCAGCATTATACAAAAAGATCATTTATTCTCATAGGAACATCAGTCTCGCTTGCAGCCCTTTCCCAGGGAATCACCAGAAGTAGGTGATCACATAACACAAGGGACACAATGCCTGCCAGACAGAACCCAGAGCTATGACAGATAAAGATTGTAACAAACCTGTGACATGAAGCTTATTAAATCTTTCAGAATTTATATTATTATTCACTATTGTTGATGGGGATATTCCTGGGAACTATATAAACATCCAGCTACCTTTTAATCTTGCTAAGTCTTCAGCCTTAAAAGCATTCTTTTCAAGAAGTTTTAATATTTACCAGCTCTGTGCAACAATATATTTCTTTTTTATCTGTTTTGAATTTACCACCTTTTAATTTCATAAAAGCCCCCATATTCTTATGTTATGAGACAGGGAGAACAGATGCTCCTGATCTATTTGTTCTATACTTTTTATTATTTTGCATTTTTTTATCACATTCCCTTATTCATCCTTTTTATCCCAGTGCTTTCAATTTCTGTTATGAGTTTCTCCACTGCTCTATTCATTGTATAAATGAAGATTAAAAGTGAAATAATTTTAAAATACTTAAATCAGATAAAATGGCTGAAGCATAAAAAATAATAAAATTATAAACATTTGTGTTCATGTTTGTTTGGTTTTTTTTAAAAGTCTCCAATGATATCAAGAGTGGAAAATATTAGTAACAAAGTATTTTGTTTCAGAGAAAATCAGCCTCAATAAAGAAAATTAATCTTGTTGTTATTATGTATAAAAATACGGATAAATACACAAACTTACTTATTCATATACAAAGGTCTAAATCTACAAATGTACACATTCATACAATATGTTTGATTTACCTCCAGGTATTATGAATCCTATGGCCAGAGGTCAGTGAAATGGTTGAACTCAAATTGTGGGTACAAAGATTTGACACTTCATGATACACCTCAGCATGTTCCAGACACCAAAATTTATTTGCCAGACTGTTTTAATAGAAGAGACATTATTATGATGGAGTTATAGCTAAAATAGAATATTCATGGTGTTATAGAGCAAGTAACACGGTGCCTATAAACCTGTTCTGTTAGCAGGAAAATTAAGGATGGGTCTTACACCAGCTGCTGAACCCAGTCTTGCAATCATCACAAATAACTAACTTTACTCAAATGCATTTATCTTGGCCATGTTAGCTTTCTCATCTTTAATCTAGGCCCCTGTTTCATTTGATTTATTGCAATCATTACCCTCTTAAATCACAGCCTGAGACACCTTTTCGAGCTCAAATAGATAAATATTCTGCTTTCCTACAAGTAACACCATATATTTATTTATTTTCTTACTCTGCAGTTGTCCTTTTATGTTATAAATGGCAGTGAATGCACTGTATTTGAACAGTAAAACTGTTATTCAGTCTAGAATTTTAGCTTCCATATGAAACATGGATTATAATAAGGTTTACAGCACAATCCGTGGCCACATTAGTGTCTTAAATCACCACCAGATTCCATCTGTCTCTATTTGATCAACACACAGAGAGAATGAGAGCCAAGATATAACAAGCATTTTATGAAACTTTTTTTATGAACATGTCCAGTTTATTTTGCACTTCAAATAGATGGAAGCAAAACCAGGAGTGAGGGACATAATCTCATGTGATTTAATCTCCGTTCCCATCACCATTCAGCAACACACTCCATGTCAGTCTGTGCCCCAGGTTCATATTTGCTGAAGCAGAAATGAGCTTGGGACCCACCGTGGGTACACAGCCTGGCATTGATTCTGGTTCTCCCACACTGCCCTGTGAGAGTTCAGGAGGAGGACAGCTCCCTTAAAGACAAGTGAAGACCATATTTGCATTTATTCACCATCCTGTCTAAACCAAAGGATAGATCAATGGCTTTTGCTGTCCCTGCTCACTTATGAGTCATTGGGCATCCCCACCTGCACCTGGGCATCAATATTTTTGGAAGCAGCTTAAGTCAGGGCATAATTTCCTAGAGAAGGAGAAATCTTTTCTCTCCTGCTCTGTTCACCTGCCAGTACAGTTGGTATTAGTCAGCAGTGTCTATCCAGCATCTGCAGTACAATATCTTTGACTGGGAAAAGACAAACATAATCTTTTCATGCAGTGGAGATAAGAGCAATTCCTTAGAAGTGCAAGCAATAGGACAGTGAAAACTGATACCTTTCTGTACTGCAGAGGCACCTCCTTGACACAGATTTTCCTGGTTTCAGCTGGTTTAATGTAATGCATGCTGAGTTTCACTCCATGATTATAGAATATTTAAGTGAGAATGATGACAGGAAAATAATACGTCAATATTATATGAGTTCTAAAGATTTCCAAATGAGACATGAAAATTTTACTTTCTGTTACAGAACAGAAAGCAAAATGCTGGCAATTTTTAAGAGTCAAGCAGGTGCACAATTTTCATTCTCCACTAAAGAAACTGAAGTCAGTTTTTTTCTTTTTAGTTTATAAATATTCACAACAGGATACTTTTATTTTTGAAAGTTCTTCAAAATTACATATACCCTAAGAATGAGTCCGTTTTAATTTTTTTTAAAGTACTAAATAATTTAAGTCCAGTTCTGGAGGTGTGCAAGCTTATGTATTCCTTACAGACAACAATGGCCATGCTATTGAAATCAAGTTCAATGATTCAAATATACCTTTGCATCACTTCAACTTTTCTGGGTATGAATTCTTGAAATTACAGGTCTAGCATATATTTACCTCACCCACAGTTCTTATAAGAACAACTATTTCTGCTTGTGTGAGGGAGGCAGGTTTGTGTGCAAGGAATGTTTCTATAAAGATCAGTTTTCTCTCAAAGCCACATTCTGTCATTACACTTCAGGATGGGAAAAGTTGAAGACAGGCAGATGTGTCCCTTGCTTTCAGATCTGGGGATGCCAAATTCAAGTCCTGTTTGGATCCACTGGTGAGGGAGCAGCTGCAGCAGCAAGCAGAGTCTTTCCTTGCATATACAACATAAGGAAGAAACCTCAGTTCTAAAGAGCCATTACTAGTGTAGCCATTGCAGATAATTTTTTGTTTCATGTGAACAACCTGCAGTAAAATTCCCTCACAGTAAGGAGTTAATCCTAGTTTAAGTCACTCACTCCCTTCTCCAGATGCTCAGCAGAAGGGATATCTGAAAGTCTGCTGGGAGCTCAGGGTGTAAACCAAAGCCAAACAAAGCCAGGAGGTTGCTGCCCCAAACCAGAATGAATCATCCATCCTGCAGCACTTTCACACTGATGAGTTTGCCCAGTCGGTATCAGCTGATCAGGTCAGGTAGCCAAATATTTATCACACCCCACTCCACCCAGCCTGACCGCCTGGTTGCATAATGTGTCTGTGCTGCACAAAGGAAATGCTAAAGCCTGAGAAGTTACTCCAATTCAGGTTTCTGCTAATTCTGAATGAAAACTGCTGGCAACTGTTGTAATAAAACCTGACAAGCTGTCGCTCTGCCTACAGTGAAGAGAGAAAAGCTGTGGTTTTACACAAGGACCCGTCCAAATGAAAGAAAACAAACATTGAAACCACACATTTAAGGGGTTGCAATGAAAACTGACTTGATAATTAAAAGAAACTTTTCAATTGAATAAATGATACTACTTAGAGCTTTTTTTAATAGCTGTTGCCAGCTATTAAAATTCCTCAGAGGGACATTTTTAACCATGAATTTTAGTGTTTTCTGTAAGTGGCAGCTGGGTACACCAAAGACCAAGGCACGAGGCCAGCACAGGGAATATGGGAGCTGGCTGCCTCTAGTGCCCTGCTCCCTCTTGACCAGGCAGACAGCTGCCCATTAGAAATGAGTGCCTCCCAGCATGTCCCATCCTGGTCTCTCTGTCTGCTGACATTGCCAGGGGGTCGTTTTCAGATAGAGACAAGAGTGCATCACAAATGCATAAACATGTCAAAACGAGACTGTTTAAAACTCTGTTTTATTACACTGGAGCTTGCAGCAGTGATCAGGAATGACTGATGAGTCTGGGTTTCAGGTTTGAGGATGGCCAAGTTTTCATTAAGTTACATCATTTTTGGCCTTGACCATTTGCTTTTATGTTTTTAAACTTTTTTGCTGGCACAGGCCTTATTGATCCCCATCCAACTACCCATCTCAAAATAGGTTTACCTCATGCTTTTCAAGAGAGGTTTTATTAGCATTGTCTAGTGGTGAGAGGAAAGCTCAAAGAGCCCAGTTTAGCTTTCAGTCAGAAAATGCCACGACACTGATGTATTAAAAACCGCTGCAGTAGGTCAGAGGAAGAAAAAAGGGAGAAAAATAAGAAATGAAAGAGTAGATTCTTCCATAATTAATAGATCACAGGGCCCTTCACTATTAATATAAATTCAATTCAGCTACCTTTGTGTCCTGGACCTTCTTATTCTGTGTATGTAACTGTTTTTCATTATTAGCTGTTCCATCAAGTCTTTATTTAAATGCTTTCTGTCATGAACCCATCTTAGTCTGTCCTCTAGGAAACATTTGCTCATTCTACGTGCAGAATGGATAATGAAGTCATCCATTACAAGCTCTGGTCTACCCTGTCATACTCAGTTTATTCAGCAGAGATCTGTCTCATGGATACAGGCACACTCTTGCAGTCCTTCCAGCAGGAGATACAGTCCTGGCTGACAGTATTTTTGTTGATGAACTCCACAAGCCACATTCCTGTAGGTGTCTTTGCATGCTGCCTGCAGGCCTGCTACCTGTCAGCTCAGACAAAGAATTACTCAGGCACTCCAGGAATCAGTTCCCAGTACAGCATCCCTTGTATTTCCCCAGGATGGATGGCAGTGCTCCCCAGGGAGCTCGGGGTTAAGGCTCCTACTCTGCCAATCTCTTTGCAAGGTGTTTTTCCTGAGTGCTATGTCCCAAAAGATTTCCCCTGTTCCTTGCCTGGATCCTGTTTAAGCTAATAATGAGATTTTTTTTGTTTTGGTTTTTTGTTGGTTTTTTTTTTGGTAACAGATGAAAGACAGTTACTCTCTAAAGTCTATAAAAATTACATATTCTGTGTTACAATTCCAGACAGAAAGTCCAGCTTTGCAGAGAAATTAGAAAAAAGATTCCCAAAACCCTGTAAATACTCTTCCTTCATTGGAAGATGCAGTTTAATGCTCAACATTATGACAAAACTGAATGGACTTTTTTTCACACGGGAATGTCAATAATCTTTATTTAGAAACCTTTTATTCTGTGGATAATTTTAATTATAATAATGGCCAAAATTCCAGTTTTTTTACAAAGGACTAAAATGAAGGGAACTTCCCAGAACATGGAAGGTCCAATATTCATTTTGTTCTAATTCTAAAATTTACAGTTAAATCCCAAGAGATTCCTATCTGACATAAAAGTCCCCACAAAGTCTTAGTGAAGGATGATGTATCATTAACTGGTTACTAGCATTCAAAATAGCTGACAAATTCAAAAAGTTTCATAACAGAAAGAGTTTCTGTCTCTGTAAGTTGAGAAGACGAGTGAAGAGAGCAAGAAAATGCATTTGGAACTTCAATTCACATTCAGAAAAACAGTAAAGTCCATGCTTAGCTTTCAGCAGGGCCAAGCTAAAGTTAAGTTAAATGTGGTTAATATGCTTTCCTGAACAGAGATAATTTTCTGCATCAGGTTGTTAATGAACAAATGGTAAGTGAGACTATTTTTTTCTGCTACGCGTACAAATGAATCACAGTAATTTCGGCGAGTAATAAAACTATATTGTGAGGAATACCTTGCTAAGAAAATCTACTATGAAATGTTATATAAAAATAACAGATTGTTCTGCATTTGATTTCTCCAAATGATCTCATTTAAATGTAAATTTTAACTAAGTTATGCTTCCCTTGGTGGTATTACTGTTTAAACTAATTGCTGGCTGTTAGAACTCAAAATCGTGTGTATGCAGCTGTGAATAATAAATTTCTATCATCTCACTAAAGAGCTCAGGTTTGTCTCTCTTGATATCTCTTTGTCTTCATGGTGTTATTAGAACTAGTTTTTACACCAAATAAAGTTCAAGAAAGGTAACATAAGAAATCTTAAAAATAGATTTTGTAAGAGATTAGGTAGGTCTCTTCCAAGGGAAACATCTGTAAGTTTGCATAATTTTACCTAGAAGTCACACTAAAATCATTTACTCATGTCAGCACAAAACAACCTCTTGCATATCTGTGATGCCTTTTAGTTTCCATGTACCTAATTTTTTTTCTCTCATCAGAGCAGTTTGATTTTTGCCAAAATTTAAAATATGAGGAGAATAATCAACTGGACAGCTAATGGATAAATAGTATTACTATGATATATCTTTTTTTTCCTAACAGATTGCCTCCTATTTGTATCAGGGAATTCTGCACACTCATGGTGTGGTTCAGATCCCCAGGTCTGTTTGTCATTTCTTACAGTGGTGGCCATGTGCAGAGACCAAGACCTCCCCAGACAAATACATATCCAAAACCACTCCCTTTTGAGGCTTTGCAGAACTGTGCATGTTCCACCTGTCCCCAGTGCTTAGCCTGCCCTCCAGGAGAGCTACACAGCAGTTCAGTGGCTGCCATTGGTGCAGAAAAGAATAATCACAATATATAAATGATTTGGTGTAGGAATGACGTAGGCAGGAAGTGGCAGGTGATAAAATCTTTTCGGAATTTATAGTTCTCCAAGGGTGACCTTGGAGTGCTCTAAGTGTAAAAAAACGAATCTTCTGAGGTGCTTAGATAGTACAGCCACAAAAACCCCAAACCAAACAATACAAAATAAAAGAAAACAAACAAACAAACAAAAAAAAATTTTAAAAAAAATCCACAAAAAATGCAGACAGATAAAATTTCAACGAGAGCACAGACAGGAAACAAAGTGTGAATTCCAGCTACTTCTGAGAAAGAGGATACCTTAAAAGAAACCAAAAAACTTACTTGAGAAACTGGGTGATCTGACTGGAACCCAATGTAGAGTTAATACATGCATTATTCAAAAGCCAAACTACTGGTCTTCCTTTATGCATCACTTGCCAGCAAAGCTGAAATATTTTACTCTGTCCATTTCCTTTTTTTCTGCCAATGCTACAAAATAAATTAATTCATTCATCCTGCTGTCATTTTGCTTTAAATGAGGTTTCCAAATATTCATTTAACTTAAAATACGAGCTGAAGATGATAAGTTTTGACCAGAGGTGGGAGTTTTAATGATTTCAGAAACCAGCAACAGGGCAGAATCTTTCTACTTTGATTAACAATTAAAACCTAATCAAAGGGTAACCTCTCAGGGGCTGGTTACAAAATTCATTGACACCTTGCACTTCATTCTTTTAACAGGAAACCACTTTGTAACTGGCACTTACTGGGTGACTTGTTGGCCATCCAAGCAGAGCAAGTTTTAAGATTTAAGAGATTTTGAAATTGAATCTTTTTCCAAGAGCTGAAGAGTGTGCAAGGTCCTTCTGCTGCTGTAGGTGATGGGGTGTGCTCCCAAGCTGGAATTGCTGGGAGTCCTTCCACTTCCCACATGAGCTTAAATTCACAGGTTAAAGCCCAACTTTTTCTTGCCACTTCCTCTAGGATTGTTAGCAATGACAATGTCATTACTTTATCACTGTAGCTCATTTGCTGGGGGTGGGTGTGTTTTTAGGCTCCTGCCCGTAGTGCTAGGAAAACGCTAACACAATGTAAAGAAACGGATCCTCCCACAAATGCCACAAACTTTATGGTTGCCAAACCTAACACCTATGCCTAACACACCCATGGACAGTCAAACCGCAACCTGATAGTTACCAAGTCACCACGGAGCTACAATAAAGTGCTGCACCCTTTTTGATATAAGTTCACCCCCCAGATTTAGAGAAAAAAGGATAGTGTTTTACAGTAGCATCCAGAAAAGGTTGATTTCCCTTGCTTGCTGCTGGAGTATGAACTGTGATTATTGCAGTCAATCAAGTTACATTTTATTTCTACAATGATTTTTTTCTCAAAACAAATTAGAACACTTCAATAACCATAAATTTTGCTCTGCTTTCTAGTCTTCTAAAAAAATGGAAATTACATGAAAGTGCATCCCAAAGATACAATGATATTTTGGAAATTAATCAGGAATACAAAATTAAGGTTCTGACAACAGCCATTATATTTTCCACATTGCATAATGTGGTTGCTGCATAATTTGCTTTACTCCCTCTAAATCAGAGTTAAGTCACCTTAGATGAAGTTTTATTAATGTTAACTTAAAAGATGCCCACTGAATCTCCAGTAGCCTGGGATAGTTTTTCCAGTAGCCTGGGACAATCCTAAAAAAGAATTTTATTTTATTTGTTCTTGTTCTTGGGAAGTGAAATTAAATAATTCTGACCAAAAAAAAAGTGTTTCTCTTTGTCAAAGAAGACAGCATTTTTCACACTGTAACACTGTCTTCATTGAATCAGATCTATCAGGAGAGTCAGCAATTGTTATATTATAAAATCAGAAAAACAGTGTAGAAAATCCCCTGAACAGCATAAAGCAGGATCTGTAGTGTGGAAATAGTAAACCTCAGCCCTTCTTCTGGAGAGTTGCTCCAACACTCTCCATAAATTCTACCTGAATATCTTTATTTGCTTTTCTCCACCGTCGATGCAGCTATGGAACATTAGTTAAATTGAACCAATATAGATATATCATTTGGTACTATGGAAGGCAATTTTCTTTAATTAGCATAATAAGAGGGAAATTACATATCTTAGCAAGGGCCACTTGTGCCATTTCCCTGTGTAGGCAGGGCTTTCCAGCTGATTGTTTTCAATCAACCTGGAAAGCACCAGTGAAGGAAGCTGATGCAGAGGAGCAGCCTCCCTTCCAACGTAACTCCTTTCATACATGACATTTACAAACAGGGTTTCTGACGTCCAGACCACATGAAAGGATTTCTTCTGACTGTTTTGGAAAGTTTGTGGTCTATCTGTTCGTTTACAGTCATCATAGAAAGGCTGATTCAATGACTGCATGTTTTTAGTGGTTTGGAGTTTTTTTCCCCTTTCCTGTCTTGTGAGAGAAGATGAAAGAAGAACCTAATTACTCTAGTATTAAACTTCTTTATGTGAAGGACATTTTGCTGTGACTTTGAACATTAATACCGCCAGGAAACACAGAGACAATAATTCTCTGAATGCAGGTTCAAATGATGCAAGGCACTGAATGAAAGGATGTAAAACTATAATTATATATGTATATATATACACACACCTATATGTCTTGTCAGAAAGTGAAAGGAATGTTATAATAGCTGCTAATTAACTTTTAAAGCATGAGTAAAGTTGGTAAAGTATTTTGAATTATGAGAAGGTGAAAAGCCTTGCTGCTTCTGAACTGTGAAAAAAAGTGATATGAGCACTTCTGCCCCCAGAAAGATCACTCAAAAAACAGATAAACTTGTATTTGAAACTTGGCATGTGAAAATGGCTAGTGATCCTGTTCTTTGATGCACTGTAAAAGACTTGGTTGTCAAGCAACACAGGGCAACTAGCAGCTAAAGAGGCATAGCTCTGAACTTCTAAAAATACGTTGTCATATATGCACATTAAAAGTAAATCTAAGGATCTGTCACTGGAAATGTCTTGTAGGGATAGTGCTTTTCATTTATTATGGAGTTTTTTATTCATTTTCAGGATAAGGCTTCATTTTTGTTAAACACAAGAAAGAGAGCAATTTAAAGGAAATATAATAAATTCTTAAGAGATTTGAGAAATAAAAAAAGTAATTTTTGTTGATATTTTTTCACTAGACTATATGAAAAACCAGTTTTTAAAAATTTTCATAGTTCATTTATTTTTGAGTAGATGAAAATGTTACTTTTCTCAAACAATGCAATAGAAAAATAAAGAAACTTCTGACACACACATTTATATATTATCCATGTAGCCATGATTCACAAGCTTATAACAGTGGTAAACTAGGACGTTCACAAGGAGCTAAACTCTGTCTTTGGCTAAAGGTTCTCATGTAGATAAGTCCTAATTACTCACTTAGATCTTGCTAGATAACTTTATCTAGAGTGAACAACGCCCAGCTTCACCAGGAATTTTATGAAGACAATGGAGGAATGCTGACTGAAAAGAAAATGATGCAAATCTGCCTTGCAATGTGAATTCGATCAAAACTTGTATTTACCGCTGCCTGCATTCATTTTGAGGAATCTAAGTTAGACAAAAATTGTAAGTAAGTATTATTCATGTCACAAAGTACTGTCCAGTACCTCTGAGAAAAATGCTACATTTTATTTTTAAATGGCCTTTCTGTAAAAATAAATAAATAAATAAATAAATAAATCCCCCAACTAAAACACCAACAAACCAAAACAAGACAAAAAGAAAATGCCAATGAAAATTCCATTTACAGAGGATATTTGCAGTGGAAGTTTTGTTCTACTCAACCCAAATTTTCAAATCTCCCAATTCTTTTTTGATTTTTGGAACCTTCCTCCTGCCTTCACATGAAGAACATCACTGATTGACAGTGGGATGATCCAATTTTCCACTTTTCAAGTAAATCAATTTTCCTTGTGGCACAGAACATGCAGGATTATGACAGCTTTTCCCAGCACCAAAGCAGTCCTGCCATAAAGCCATGTGTCACTCATGCTGCTTATTGCTCACAATCCTGAGGTATGCTGACGTGCACACTTCACAAGCCTCTGAGCCAAACCTTTCTGTTATTCGTTACTTGGCTTTCCATTCTCCCCAGTACATGTGCAAGGTTGTAGCATCTGAGGAAACATGCTATTTTCTTTTTATAATAATCAATATCAACATCCCCTCCAGGTTGCATCCTTCTCTAGTAAGAGACTTCCAAGGAACAAATAAATATAACTTTATATTCCATTAATTAGCATTTCTTTTTCAATGGCCAAAGGCAAGGTTACAGATTTGGAAAGCAGGTACTTTTATAAACTTCAATAAATTTAGTGCCCATGTTTCTCTGAGCAAATCAAAACCAAGCCGCTTTTTGCCTAGAATTTTAAAATGTGAATTACTCACAAAAAGCTTCTCTGGCTTTGATTCTCCATTTGGATTACCTGCAATTGCTTGCAAGCACTTAGATGCAAATAAGCACAATTTCCCTTCAAGATCAAAGACTTATTGGATGTCAGATTGTATCTCTGACAATCACAACTCTGTATGCATAAGCCTAATGCTGCTGTATGTTCCTGCAGTCAGAGCTCTGCGTTTACTGTGTTAAACAGAAAGTAGGTCATTGCCACATAGTAAGTGAATGAGCATAACAGTATAAGAAATCAATAATTCTCTCTTGAGGCTTCAACAAGAGAAGTAGGGAAAGAGATTGGATTAATTCTACTGAAACAGTGTGGTTGGTCATTATTCTTTATGTGGATCAATATGAATTGAGTCTGAGCTATTCTAAAACGTACTGTTACTTTCCAGAAGGCAGGGAGCTATTTTGGTGATGTGCTCAAACCATAATAGTTACATTTGTCAGATTATCCATTACACCTCACATCTCCATAGAAATTCTCAGTGCTCTGATGTGCTGATGGAATCATCTTGGGTACTTTTACTTGGAGGTGAGATAATATAGCTGGGGCTATTTTGGGCAATTCTTTAATGACCTTTATTATCTTAACGATTCTTTAAAAATTACTAAGGATAATTTGGTTGAATCCCTAGCCATTTTGGATATTAAAAAAAAAAAAAAATTCCTGTCTAATCTGAGTATATCAGAATATGACAGGATTAGACCTTCAAATATGAGATGCTGCCTTAATATTAGTAGCAAAGTAGATACTGCTCAGGTGTTCCTGACTCTTTGAATTGTGCTTACTTTCTTAGCCCCAGAATTCTGACAGATACCCAAGATGTATGAAATCTCAGCTGTCCCTTGGGAATATGTTTCATGGTGTTGTTGATGCCTGCTGATCTGATCTTGTGACAAATGAGAAGCTTCTGGAACTTTTAAATTCCTTTTTCTAAGGACTAGGATTTTTGCTGGGATTAACTGTTACTGAAACAAGGAGAAAGACTTCAATGGATCCACAAGTATTAAAATCAGCTGATGTTTTACCACCGCTTTCATGATTTCAGAAAGAGTTGCTGCCTTTCAACACCACGTTGCAGGACGAAGCCCTGAGGAATAAAAGTTAAAAATCCCCTTACAGCTTCTATCATAGGGACTATGTGCTCAGAATGTATATTCAAGGAAGTGTTTAGAGCTGCATAATATATGCTGTGAAAATGTCCTTTCTCCTTTTGACATTGACACAGATTGCCTCAACTCGTTGCAGAATTCTTCCCGCTTATAGCCAACTTCTTTTCCATTTATTATCTTCCCTGTATCTAATGATAGTGGGTGCAATGTGCAGTCATTTGGACCAAAGCAGTATTCTTATATTCATACACAGTAAAGGAGAATGAAACAAGGATGTCCAGAAGCAAAGGACTGCATGAAAGATATGGAGGGCATCGAAAAGTCAGCTTTTTGAAGGGAATGTGTAAGGAGATTATTGTAATCATCTTCATATGAAGATAAAGCACTTGACCTTTATCTTCACTGCAGCATTTAAAGGATGGGTGAAGTGTTTTGGTTTTTAATTCAAAAGACAAGGAATCAAATCTGAAAAAAGCACCTATTTTCAATGTTAGCTATACAATAAAGTAAAACCTATTTTCTCATATAATGTTTAGTAGACAGAACTGCTCAGTAGATATCACCCAAAATGAATGAAAAGAGTTATGAACAGTGGCTAAAAATCCTTTCTTCTCTCATTTGCACAGACTTCAGTCTCTTTTCTCCTGAGATGTCATAATTTCAATGTATCTCCAGTTACTATAGCGTTTTTCACAATGGACAAGAGCTGAAAGCACATTAAAGAATAATAAATGACTAAGCAAATAGAAGAAAACCCTTTTTTTTTTCTTTTTCAAAATTACTAATATATGAGACTTTTCTTCCTGAGAAAATAAATGCAATGGATTAAATTAAAGCAATGCTGACATTGTGGCTGGAAAATGCAAGGGCATTATTCATTTATTACTTCCTACTGAGTCACAGAATTTAGAGTGAGCACTACCTCACAGTGTACTTAAGGTCCTTGATTCTGCTAACATGCACTTAAAACGGGGGAGTAATTTCATGATTGCAATGGCAAAACTAGCATACTTAAATTTAAGAAGATGCATATGTCTTTGTGGGCTGGAAACCCAGATGGACAAGGCAGCTGATACGAGTACAAAAATTAACCCAAATTTCTGTATCCTAAACATGGGGAAATAGATCTTAAGTTTACTTCTGCTAAAAGTTGTAGGTTAATTTTGCCTTTGGGGTATCATTATACAACAGGAATACGTGGGGATTAAAACAATACATTAAATTTTCAAACGGAACCCTTTAAAGTACAGAAATTCCAGGAACAATGATGCCTAAAGGTATCATCACACACTTTCTCAACATATTTGCATTCAGACAACAGGGAGTGCAAACATGCAAAACTCCTAGGAGTGAGTCAGTGAGGCAAATTGACTGAATGTGGATTTGGGATTTGAAATTCCAAACAAGTCAGATCCCTCCTCTGCAACACTGTCCTCAAACCTAAATAATGACTTAAATGCCTGAATCTTACTGTCCTTTCCTTCAATCTGCTGAAACTCCCAGTCTAGCATTGAAATCCAGGTCCCATTAAGGTCCGTAAAAATCCACTCATTTGATTTCAACAATCTAGGATTTCACCTGGAATGTCTAGCTTTAGCCACTCTTGGAGCTTGGTTCTTTACCCAGTAATGACTTCATTTAGCACTAGAATGAGCCAGAGTAATTACCTTGACTTGAATCCAACTTGAGGTGAACAACCTTTAAGGAAAACTATCACACAGTGACAATAAGCCATGAAGAAAATAGCCCCAATAAAAATCACAAATTTCTGCAAGGACACAGGGATTTATTATGCTTTCTACAGGCAGAAGGCAGTATTGTTGATCTGTGCTGCCACCCTGTGTCATTCCACACTCTGCTTGGTGATTTCAGTTGCTAACATATGGACTATTCTCTGTGCAGCTCCAAATCCCTTACGATATTGGCCCCTTTTCCATTTCCTTTCTGTTGAACTTCGCCCACAGAAAACACCTCTCACTAGATTCCATCGGTGAGTGGGATGTATATTCCAATTGGACATATTTGATATCAGCCTAGTTCCAAACACGTGCTTGCACCAGCCCTTGCAAAGTAAAAGCTTTCATCATAGCAAAGTCAAACTGATATTTTTTACCACTAGGGACAGACATAATTGTGTGCTAATTGTCTAATAGGTTATGCTCTGATTTAATTGGAAAACTGCAATTGAAAATGATGGAGAATGTTTTCATTACTTTTTTTTTTTTTTTTTAGGCATTGCTTAATCATAGTTCATAATGGGGAAATATTTCAACTGAATTTCCATGGGCAAGTCTGGGGACAAAAACTGTCCTTTCATTTTCATGTGAAGTCCTTTAGGCAAGAAGATTGCAATCTTTAATTACAGCCTTTAAACACAACTACAATTAATAAATGCACACTTTACATACGTATCCATGTTTAGTTGGAAATTATGACTTCTAATTCTGTGCAGATGTGCAACAGCTTGAGTGGCCATGGGAAAACTGAGCTGGCTGTTTCCTCATGGACAATTAGTGCTTTCCTCTGTTCAAGGGTGCAAAGGGCAGAAACATTCATTCCTTTCAACCACAATCTTCCGGTTAAGAAAATATTGTATATAAAGAAACCTACAATGTATTTGTTAAAGTTAGCTGCCAGCCAAACCACATAGTGTCCTCTTCTTTGGCAGACAGGAAGAGTTTTAATTAAAGAATGATGTTTCGCACAGGGCAGTATTTACTGATCAGTGAGTGCTCAAACTTTGTTTTCTTACATCTGAAGCCAAGAGGCCTCCACTCTTTTTTTGTTTGTGGTTCCCTTTGGAGCTGTAACAGCCAGGAAGTTTTACAGAGACTCTGCAGTGTTGTTTCTTCATAATTCAGTTATCTTCTTTCTAGATTACTCCTGCCCAGACTGCTGAGTGGGACATTTCTCATAGGTCCTGTTTCCTTGAGAGAAATACTCATTAGATACCAATCTTTGCAATTTATTTCACAAAACTAGGTTTAAAGACTTTAACTGTTATACAAAACCCAGCACACAGAAAATACAAGACTGAAGGTTGTTAACTATTTGTTAATTAAAGAATACTGGTTTTGATAATGCATTGTTTATTCCACAATATTATTTAGCGCTGATAATAGCTAGTACACCATAAACTGATATTCCTGGTACCTCTCAGAACACTCAGCATTGGGATTTTATTTACTATATGCTGTTTATTTACATGCCAAATGTGCACATTTGAGGATGTTTTATCTCCTCGTAGCTTTTTCATGCTATTTCTTAGCTCCATTTGTCACAAGTATTCATTAATCCCAGGTATGTGTGCACCAAGACATGGAGGGATGGACAGGCCAGCCACTAAATGAAAACATTAAAAATGTACCAGTGTCACATTGCACCTTGTCTTAAGGAGATGCTTTTGCCATGGAATGAGAATCTCACTGTTTCTGTAACTCAGATGAGTATCTCTGCATGGGAATGTGCTCTGCCCTTCAGCCATACCAAACAACTTGAAGCTGTCAGAGGGATCCGGAACACAGTGTTGTCTTGTATCACACAAGCATGGCCTTATCTTCACTGTGTTGTGAAAAAGGAGATATTGTTCTTCTTGGTTTAGGAAAAATACTATCTGTTTTTGCTCCTATTACGGAATATGTTCAGCTTGGTTTTTCAGTGCTGCCTGCACTTTTATGGCACTTTAAAATGCACTTCTTTTTTGCTCCATTTGCAAACCTAGATTTGGCTTTCAATTTCAAATTAAAATAATCACATTGCAAAGCTCTGTCACATCATGGACAGTTTTCTAGAAAGACAAACAACAAAAACCCAGCCTAGACCACATATTAAAAATTTTGTATCATTTCAGTGGAAACCCACATCTCTACTGAGATCTTTTAAGACAGCAAATCATAAATTGCACATACAAAAACTGCCTTAGTTTTTAGAGAAGGTTGTGAATAGCATTGGAGGAGTTTTATCACTTTGCTGCAGTGTCAGATTTTAGCTTCAGAATCTAATCCCACCCACCTAATGAGCTCTAAGTGCTCGGCTTGTCTCGCTGCCAACTGTGTCAAACAAAAGCTCCTCCTGGAGGCAGCCCAATCGATAATGCAATTGGAGCAGCAAAAGGAGGGAAGCTAAAACCAGCAGGGTGACCGACAAGAAAGTGGAGGTTAAGCCAAGGCTTTCCCATAAAAAAAGGATGATAGCATCAGCTTTAAATAAGACTGGGGTAGCAATAATGCTGCAAAACAGGACTCAATCCTATATCCAGGAGGTTTTAAGATACGAGAGGGAGCCTTCATTCTCGAGAGGCTCAGTGACCAACAACCAACCTGGCTCTCTTGGTCTCACAAATCCTTCACTGCAGCTCATGTGTGAAAAGGCTCAGGTCATGGGAATTCGTGGGCTGCAGGGATGCTGGCAGGACAGGGATGTGGGCAGTCCTGGGAGCTGTCCATGCTGGTTTTGGCTGGGACAGAGTTAATTTTCTTCCCAATACCTAGTATGTGGTTGTGCTTTGCATTTGACCTGGAAACCCTGTTGATAACACAGGGAGGTTCTAGCTATTGCTGAGCAGTGCTTATAGTCAAAGTCTTTTCTGCTTCTCTCGCTGCCCCACCAGTGAGGAGACTGGGGAGCAAGAGAAAGAGGACAGCTGGAGGGGACAGCTGACCCCAGCTGACCCTAGGGATGTCCCACACCATGTGACACCATTGCTGTGTACAAAGCTGGGGAGGAAGGTGGTGGGGGGACGTGCAGAGTGGTGGAGTTTGTCATGCCAAGTCACCATTACACATGATGGAACCCTGCTTTCCTGGGCATGGCTGAACACCTGCCTGCACAAGGGAAGCAGGGAATTAATTCCTTGTTTTCCTTTGCTTGCATGGACAGCTTTGTCCCCCCTGTTAAACTGTTTATTATAACCCATGAGTTTCCTCACTTTTGCCCTCCCAATTCTCTTTTGTCCCACTGCAGGGAGGGTGTGTGAGCAGCTGTGTGAGGCTTAGTTGCTGTCTGAGGTTAAACCATGAAACTGCAAAACCTGAACACTAATGCTATCTGTAAGATGATTCAGGAGCTTCTGGAGCTACAAAACTTGCAAATTGTGACTTTCCTGGAACAAATCAGAGCAGGTGTCACTTTCCAATACCATTTCTTGAGCATTAAGTCTGTCATGAACCTCAATTTCACCTAAAACTGGTATCACCCCTTCCCGTGGCATAGTCTCAGTTTAGCTTTCCTCTCCTTCCTTGTTCTCTGGCCAAGGTTAATTTCCCTGTGTGTGGCACAAGCACCCACCAGCTTTGTCCTGCATTCTATTTGTTTTCCTTCTACCTTCTCCACAGTCTCCAAAGGTGTGGAAGATGGGGGACTTTTTAAACTTTTCGCTAATTGAACACCTACTATGATACCAACCCCAAATTATCCACTGTCAGTATTGGTTCCTTAAAAAAAAAAAAAAACATTGATATGTGTGAAGAAAGGAGAATTGTCATCCAAGGAATGGACTGCATACAAAAAACCTGTTTGGTTGTTAAGGACAAGTGATTTTTTGATAGTTCCAAAGTCACCAAACTAAAAGAGTATTCCCAAGATAATTTAAGCAATGCTAAATGAATCATTTAGCAGAAAACTCTTAAATATGCATGGCATGTAATAGCACTTCAGAAGCAGTTTGTACTTTTATTTTTGAAAGATGTGTAAATTTGACCAGTGTTCCCTAAGGTGTAAATTTTAAGGCTCTGTTGAATTTTAATTGCTTACTAACAACATTATGTAATTCTCCAATTAATCTTCTCTCAAAACAAGCTTACCCATGAGACATTATTTCAAAGCCTATTTGTGCAAAATTGTTATTTTTGAAAATGAAAATCTATTTGAATTTCTAGCTGGACTTAATATGTTCTATTTTTGAACAATGTGTTAAGCAGGATCAGAAACTGTAACTGTTCAGTTTTGCAAATAAATGCAGCCCTTCTCATAATTTAATTACATCAACCCTTCCTCTGGAAACTGTTAATGTACCAGAAGAAGGTTTGGGGCCCACATTAAGAGAGCAGAATCTAAATTCTGTAATCTATAATCTATAATCTATAATCATCTATAATCTATAATCTCAAACTGGATGTGTTCTTGGCATGTTTGCTGATTTATTTAAATAGTTTGCACATGTATGACAAATACATGTGTGCTTGATACATTACATATCACATAGTTAAATAGTTTGTTTTAGTGAAACATTTATCTGAAGGCAAAATGTGAGTTTGGTGAGCTCTATTTTTAACAGATAAATTACTGAAAGAAGTGTATCTGTAAGCAGGCCTGAGGCATGTATATTCAATGATTTTTCCATGTATGGTGATTTTTCTAATGGTTGATGTTGTATCTCACATTCAGGATGTACATGATTCCATTTATTGAAAGCTCTGTTGGTTCTGTTTTGAATGGCAGACTGTATGTGCTTGAGTTAACCACAATAGAAAATCTTATTATAATAAAGGCACACAAACTGAAAGAGGGCAAAAGCTTTGCCCCATGGCAGCACTGTATGAGACATTGCCTCATCTGGATGTAATTGCACCCAAAGTTATGTTTAAGAGTTTAATAAGTCAAAGTTATTATCATGTTCACTTTGGTGCTCAGTTGTCACACTAGAGACACAGTCTACTGACACTTACATGCTGCCTGGCCTTAATGTTTTTATTGGGTATTCATCTTATAGGGAAAATTAAAAACTGCATTTGATGTTCCAGAAAAAAAGTGCCTTTTTCTGACTTGCTAAGTACAGAAATGTGAAGTACATAAAATGTGTAAAGTGAAAAATATTATATATATTTTATTGACAGTAAGGTTTGGAGGCTCCAAGGATTCCACATTTCTAGCTACACATTTTTAAATTAGAGTCTTCCAATCTCTTTTAAGTTTCCTTCTGTCATAGCCTCACAACTTCATGCTGGAATTTTTCTGTTTGTGAATACCTATCCCATTAGTCAGAGACCAGTCCAGTTTCTCCTGATAAAATGAAAGGACAAACTGAAACCTTGCTGTGCTGACCCTATTTGCAGAGTGGCCATTGCTTTGATCAGCATTTTTTCACATTCTCTTCATTCTCCACTAGTTTGTGAAAGACACAGAGATGACATTGCAAACGGGATAGAAGGCTGAGTGACATGTACATTCCACATACATATGGATGAAATCCACACTGAAATGCTCCTCATTTGTTTTTTTTAACAATGCAGGAGGCTGTAGCTACAAAGCTAACATCATGAGTTCTTTTAACACTGGTTTTGCTACGATTTTGGTCAAAATGAGCAAAAAGCAAGCTTTAGAGAATTTGCAGTGTTCAAAAAAGATTCACTACTGAATTATTTTTCATGTTGCCAAGAAGACTAACACAAAAAAACCCCAAAGTTTTCAAAATGTATAAAATCACCACAGAGGTGACTTAGAAGTCTGTGTTCAAACTAGATCCATTTGGTTAGGAAATCCATTTATGCAAAATAAATATTTCAGAAAATTGCCTTGTTTGGAAAGTCATAATGAAGGATTAAGAGCAACATATATTTGAATTTCAAATATATACTAATAAATTTGCATTTCTGTAAAAAGTGTGTCAACTTTCCTGGAGCTCCAGAAGTTTCACCTATATATGTCAACACATAGGTGTTATATGATTCTGACAAATAAATTAATATTGTTACCGATCAGTTAACGTAATCCTATAATATGTAAAACAGATAAGAATAGCAACCTTAACTCATGATTCCTCTGAGAATAGATGACTGAAGTAGAGATTATAGTGATGCAGAAGTCACCATTAACCTTAGCAAGGTCAGGATTTCTTTTTGTAAGTCAGTGGCAAAGTTAAAAGATTCCTGGAGTCATGACATACAGTCTTCAGTTTTAATAACTACTAAAGCCATCAAAAATACTAACTCAATTTTCATATTATTGTTGCAGGCAGTCATCCAACACTAAGCTTCTGTAGTAGGCTGCCTTCAATTATTAAGCAGTAAAAGGTGGCAGGTCTTTATCAGGAACAGAGATGAAAGGGAATACTTTGCTTTAATACACGAAGGGAGAGATGTTGCTGAACATAATGAACTGTATACTATGTGGAGTACATCATAATGCCCTCTTTATTTGGGTTACATGTGGAAGATGAAACAAATATGTTCATACATTTCAGAGACATCTTTTTGAAACTTCAAATCATCTCATTTCATTCACTTTGGATAATATTTTACATCTGACAAAGCATGAGATCATTCAGCAGATTAGGTCACATTGGCTGTTTGAAGACTTTATGGATTATTTAAAGGAGAGAGACTTACATGTCCTGAAAACTGTAAGTAGAAATGAAATGTGCATGATAAAAACCCTGGCTCAGTTCTGCAAGCTTACTTAGTGTAGCTCCCAGGAGATTTACAGGAATGTCTGTACCCTGCCTGAAACTCAAGGCTTGCAGAAGCTGCAGCTGTCTGTCAGAAGGATGCTTCTCTGGTGGTAGCAATACTTGTGTACCTTTCCTTCCAGTCAGCTGCCACTGTAAATACAGCTATGGAGAAAGCACCATAAAGAACAAAAGCCATGGGACAACATTGCACTGGTTTGTGCTTCATGAAATGCTATTTATTTCAGTATGTGACTTACCATGGCATATGTAAGCTAGCAGAAATTGTTTGACCCATGAGACTTGAGGATTAACTGAAAACAAGGGTTTTGAGCAAATTTTTTAAAAACATGCACAATCTTCAACATTTCTGAAGTGTTTTGACTCCAAATCTTCAGAACAATAACTCGCATTTTAAAGTTTCATTTCAATGGTACAAAATGATGGCATGTAAAAGACAGTTAACAAGACTTGAAATTGTGTCTCGTGTCTACAATGTGTTTATAAGAGCTGGCCAACCGCAGCACCATGTAGACATTAACAGTAGAAGATACAGATGGTTTCTGCTTAGCATTTGCTTACAATAATAAAGTGTAAATCAAGTTGCATTTTGTTCTGCATTTTAAACAGTCGTTTAAGATCCAGTACAAAATCTAAAACCAAGTACTACTTATAATATAACATGCCTTGCTTTTCAGAAAGAGTCAGTGAGCTGGAGAATGTTTTGATTACTTTAACTGGATATTCTTTGTACATCTTGGTTTGCTAAGAAAATTAGACTTGCAGCTCATGTTTTTCCTGCCTATCACTGAGTTGCCCTCTCCTCTGACAACGAATTGCAATGGAACCTGATGAGTGCAGAAGTCCCAGGGATATTAGATTCCATGTTTTGTTTAAAGAGACAAGATGAGCAACAGAAAAGCTGAGTGCTCAGATGAGGGAAAAGCAGAAAGATCCTATCCCTTATATGCTCATTTTGCTGAGCAATCTGTCCATGCATCACTCCAAATCAGCTGCAATATATGATTGCCCAGGTACATTGTGCTCAGGTGGCCAAGGAGGCCAATGGCATCACGGTTTTTGTTGTGACTTCACCCCAGCCAACAACCAAGCCCCACACAGCTGCTCGCTTGCTGACCCACCAGTGGGATGGGGGAGCAAATTAAGAGGGTAAAACTTGTGGGTTGAGATAAAGACCCAGGGAAACCAAATACAAAGGAGAGAAAAACAAAGAATTAATTTTGTGCTTCCCATGGCAGGCAGGTGTTCAGCCACCTCCAGGAGAGCAGAGCCCCATCACACATAGCAGTGACTGGGGAAGACAAACCCCATCAGCCAAATGTCCCCTTTCCTCTTCGTTTCCCCCACTTTATAACTGAGCAGGATGTCACATGGTCTGGAACATCCCTTTGGTCAGTTGGGACACCTGTCCTGCCTGTGTTTCCTCCCAGCCTCCTGGCCAGCGTGGCCATATGGAAAGCAGAGAAGGCCCTGGCTCAGTGTACACCCTGCTCAACATCGCTAAATTATCAATCCTGTATTCAGCAAAATCCAAAATATAACCCCATACCTGCCCCTATGAAGACAATTAATTCTACCTCAGTCAAACCCAGCACAATTGTGTGGACAGCAAGACTGAGGAAGTTACCATTCCCCTGCACTCCACACTGGTGAGGCTGCACCTTGAATCCCATGCTCAGTTTGGGGCTCTCCTGAAAAAGTAGACATTGAGGTGCTGAATTGTGTTCAGAGAAGGATAAGGGAGTTGGTGAAGGGTCTGCACCACAAGTTCTATGAGGAGCAGTTGGGGGACCTGGGAGATCAGCCTGGACCTCATTGCTCTCCACCAGCTGAAAGGAGGCTGGAGTCAGGTGGGGATCAGCCTCTTTTCCCAGTGACAAGAGATGAGAGGAAATCGCCTTCAGCTGCACCAGGGGAAGTTTAGATTGGATATTAGGAAAAATATCTTAATGGAAATGGTTGTCAGTCACTGGAACAGAGAAGTGGTTGAGTCAGCAGTCCTGGGGGAATTTAAAAGACGTGTAGATGTGCTGCTTTGGGACACAGTTTAGTGGTGGCCTTGGCAGTGTAAGGGTAATGGTTGGACTTGATAATCTTAAAGGTCTTTTCCAAACTAAATGATTCTATGATTTTACACTGCTAGCAGAAGAAATGAAAAATCAGAGCAGGGATGAGAGGCTTTGACAACAATTGCAATATGGGGCAGATAATGGGGAATGGCTTTACTTCAATATAATGTACACAACTAATGCAAGAACCTGTCTCTTCACGTAACAAACTTCTGATACCTTAAATAGTCACAGATGCAAATATGGCATTTTTACTGTCACTGCTACTTCAGCATGTCAGAATTCACCCAGCTGAGTACACTACGTGTTCAAACATCATAAGGAAAGCTGAAGATCAGTAAAAAATTGCTCCTCTAGCTATTGCAGTACAGACTCTGGCAATACCATCCCCTTGTGGTTCAGATCAAATAAACCTTAATTCACTCTCAGGCTTTTCAAGTAAATAACTTAGTCCTGAAATGAAACCTGGTAAAATTATGGAGATAAGTTGCTCAAAAACCTTTTCTAAAAGGCAACTGGACCAACCTCTGCTGCAGAGGGTAAAGAAATGGAACTTCTTAGTTAAAAACAAAATTAGCATTTCCATTCCTGAACAGATTATGTTGAAATTTTTTGAAGGCAACAGCTTGCATAGGCATGGGACTTTTTATACCAAATATCTAGATAAACATATGATTGAAAACAAAATCCTTTGAAGGAAAATAACACTAAGTATCTCTCTACTCAAACACAGAGAATTAAATTATCATCTCATTCTCACCATTGGAAAAGCTCATTTGCCACAATTGCAGTTACACAGAATTTTTTGCTAAATAACTGAAAGCAAAATCTGGTCATGGTAATCAAAATGGTTTTATGCCATTTACCAAGACAAGTCAACCAAACTAATTTTAGATCTGTTATATTTTCACATGCCAGTGGATTTTCTGAATTACTCTTCTCTTTAGCTGTAAAAGTCATGTTACATACATATATATTTGTGTGTGTGACTATACTTCACAAAGAATATAATGTACCACTCTTACACTATCAGTGTAGCAGAAATCTTACATAGCAAGAAAATAATAAAAAAAAGTAGTGTAACATACCAGTTTCTGTTTTGTTTCACAGAAGAAAAGCTTTGATGTACACAACATATCAGAGACAAAAGCAGAAGAAAGAAAAAAATATTTTAAACTTGTCTAAGGGATAGTATAAAAGACTTCCATCTTGTGATTAAGTTTAGGAATGATGTATTTTGAAACTCTGCTTGCTCAGACTGGTTAAGTTTGTGAAAGGTTGCCTGTCAAACGCTATGTCAGTGATATGAAAACAGACAGCCAGAAAATCATCCTTCCAATATAAACATCAACTAAAAGTAAATAAATGTCTGCAGCAGAATGCCAGCCTGATGTTCCATTAAGATGAATGTTATAAGCCATGAAGAAAACTAAATATTGATGACAAGAAATCTGCAAAGAGAGACAGTAGCTTATGGTCAGATTAGGAAACTGTTAGTAAAATGAGGAAACTGAACAGTCAACAGAAACAACAGCATACCCTTGAATACAGAAATGGCTACAAATTAACCTTGTTGTGACCAATAATAAACCATAAGCATATGTAAGCATTTAGAAATATTTGAAGTCTGAACCATGTAGTGTAAACTCATGGTACTATGCAAGGCTCAGAAGTACTTTTTTAATATGTTAATTCTTTTGAGAACATTGTTCTCAAATATGTTTACCTCATTGTTTGGTTTTAATTTGAAAAAAATGTTGAAGCTCCTATCATGACTGGTTCCTCATGGTGTTAGCCATAATGTCTGGAAATACATGCTAAAACATAAACTGAAAAGAGACACATACTGGAAGCAGATCCTATGAAAGGGGTTTGATTTGAACCTAATCCAAAACAAATACAGAAAAATAGGACAAAGAAAGGAGGTGAATTGATAGAAGGCAGGGAAGAAATCAGGTATAATGAAAATAGGGAGCAAACACATTGCATTTGCTAGTATCCAGGATGTAAGTTTTACATAAGCTACTGGATCTTTTCACTAACCTTAAAAGAGAATGAGAAAGATAAGTAATTAAGATCGATGACAGGTTATATCAGTTAACGCACAACATCCACACTTTAACTATGGCAAGTTATTGGCTTTTTATTTAATTTAAAAACTAATGAAATGAGAAAATTACATAGAGAACACAAATGAGACAAGCAGAGAAAATGAAGGGTGTTGGAGCAATCAGGAGCCATGTGGCCTCTGGGGAGGTGGCAGATGTGCCCTAGGACAGCGTGCGGGCAGCAGGGGCAGGAGGGCTAAAGTGCATCCAGAGTCCGAGGATAAAATCCCTATGGTGATGGCAGCAGCAGCTCGAGGCAGGCAACTCCTGCCGGAGACGAGGAGGAAGAGATCACAGACGGTGGACACAAAATTTCCCGGCATTCTTAAATGCCTTTTTTTGTTGTTGTTTTGTTTTGTTAACATCATAGCCAAAGAATTGAGGACAAGCAGTGTGAACACATGCCGAGCACCTGCCTTTTACAACATTTAAAATCCCATGTACTTTCATTTGGCACCAGGCTTCGTAGATCTAAATCAGGTAACCAGGCTCTTATATCCAGGAACAAGGGACTGGCAATTTGGTGGCCATACTTCACAGGTGCTGTCCTACTGGGCAACCTCATGAACGTCCAGTATGAAATCAAATCTCAAGTAAATATCTCAATATCCTATTCATTTACAAAACGGAAGGAATAAAAGCCCTGGCACGTACAAGCACTTTCCTGGTGGGTAGAACATCCTGCGAAGCCTCAGTGAGGTCCCATTGACGTGGATGTTTCCGTGCAGTCCCTGTGCAGAGGCTTTGTGCACACACAAGGGCTCTGCACACACAAGGGCTCTGCACACCCTGGCACAGTAGCAGGTCATTAAAGAGCTTTAGTTCCCCACTTATTGCTGCTTGCCCTTTCCCCGCCAAGTCTTTGCATTAACATATCGATGCACTGGCAAGGCACGGGGGAGCAGCGAACACACTGATCTCGGCTATTGTGTTTTGTTGTTTTCTTTAATTTGGAAAAGCAAACAATAAACTCTGTTCAAAGGTCGCTCCTTTCACAACCCACGGAGCTTTTCCTGAGAACTTGGTGAACAACGTAAAGGCATTTCCAAGAGATTGCCCTGCTATCCCACGCCAACGCTCCCCAAAATGGCAAACGGGGCAGTGGCAAACACGACCCCGGAGCGAGCGGGCCGGGCCGGCCCTGCCCC
>WEIU01014834.1:113413-168191 GCA_013389925.1 Aegithalos caudatus
AGCCCCTGGCCGGGCACAGGGCCCCGCTCCCCGGTGAAGCCAGGGCCGGTGTCGGTCGCGGCTGTGTCACGGCCGGCATGGAGCGCGTTTGTTTAGAGGGAATGGTGTCGTTTCAGGTCCCTGAGTCGGAGGGCGTGGAGGTGGAAGAGCGTGGCAGCGAATGAGAGAGCGCTGCAGTACCGGGTGGGCGAGCAGATCCACGGCTTCACCGTGAAGCAGGTGAGCGTCGCCCGCCGCTGGCGTTTCCCCGTGTTTGTGTACATAAACTTCACCGTGCTTGGAAGGCACCTGGGGAGCCTGGGCGTCTGCGCATTAAGTGCTTGCTTTGAGTGGCCATTCATAAAAATGATTCAGGAGTTGTAGTTAGTTCTCTGTAAACAAATACTCCAGGTGCCATTAATACATATTCTTATAGGGGTGTAGTTCTGGAGTAAATGATGCACCCCACGAGCTTGTGTGTCTGCTGGAGGTATGACCACTCAATGTGGCCTTCTAAAAGTCCTGGCAGATAACAGAACTTCAGTGCGTGTGTTTTGATAAACACATTCAAGTAATACTTTATTTCCTAAGATGCTTTTAATACCTCTGTTAGAAAGCTGCCACGGAAATATGTTGAATTTCTTTCTAGCTTTTTGAAGGAAAAAACCAGGAGTAGAGGGTAGAGGTTATTTGTGAGAAGTGATTGCTAATGGTAGATGAGTCTAGTGGTAGAATGGGATCTTTGCTTTTTCCATATCTGCCCTAGCCACTGCCCTTTGAATATATGCTTTTTGGTTTTGTATTTCTCATTGAATTTTTTTCTGTACCACGAGTATGGTTCTTTTGTGGTAATATACTTTCATTGGGTTATGAATTTCATTTAAATCTTATTTTCCATTTGCATAATTATTTTTTTCCCTCAAACCACAGGAGCAAAAATTTGTTGGTATTATAAGTGTAAGCCAGTATTATATATAGGACCAGCAAACTAATTGCTATATCACGCACAATTTATTTGACCTAGTTGAAGTGGTAGTGCAATACAGATGTTTTCTCCCAATGCAGGTGACAGCTGTTCCTGAGCTGTTCCTGACTGCAGTGAAGCTTAGTCACGATGGTACAGGAGCCAGGTATTTACATGTGGCTCGGGAGGACTCCAATAATCTGTTCAGGTAAGACATTAGTATAGGTACACATTCAATCTCCACATCACCTTGTGTTTTCTCAGTTGTAATCTAGCATCATGGCTGGATTATTCTGTGATAACAGGGACGACAGTACTTCCTTTGTAGAGCTTCTTAGAATTTTTATGGTTGGAACAGATATCATGAAGTCTGTTGCTCAGTCTGCTGCTCTAAACACGGTCAGTGTTTAATTCAGGTCCAGTTCCTGCCTTAAAAACTTTGAAAGACAGAGATTATGTAACCATAACCTTCCATGAGGTTTTTTACTTGAGCCTTTTGGGTATAAAGAAATGTATTTACTCCTGTGCTGAAAACTAATGTACTAACTCCAAAAATAGAAGTGCAGAGGCTGCACGCCCTCTGGAAAAGGTGGCTGAGCACTCAGGAGTCTGAAGAACTCAAACTCTGCATCCTGGTGTGTGCCATGTTTGCTGTTAGGCAGTGATGCTCCCATAAATCACAGGTGCAGGTAGGAGGGGGTGGCCTTCTGCTCCCAAGTGACTGCATCCCTCTGCGTGCTCTCTCTTGCAGTATCCAATTCCGAACCACTCCAATGGACAGCACCGGGGTCCCACATATCCTGGAGCACACGGTGCTGTGTGGTTCCCAAAAGTATCCCTGCAGAGATCCCTTCTTTAAAATGTTAAACAGGTCACTCTCCACTTTTATGAATGCATTCACAGGTAAGCCCAAAGGAAATAATAGCACTTAAAATGCATGAGGTTTTATTGCTGTAGAGCTGTCTGTTGGGTCTCCTTAATTTGGCTTTGGGGAGCCATTATTATTATTGGGTGTGAATGTTGTGAGATATTAAAAAGCTAACAAGGCAAGACAACAAAATAAGTCTTGTTCATTTGTCAAAGTCCCAGTAGAGCTGGAGTTTTGCAGTATACAAAAATACATTTAATTATTTATATGGATATATGGCTAAAGCAAAGTTTTCATTGTAAAATAGCTGCAGTGTTAAATATATGTATTCCTCAGCAAAAATAGATTTTTTTCTTTTCCAGTTATTTATATGGATGAAAAATTAAAAATCAACAATGGCAAAATGCATCTTAGACTTTCTAAAATTCTGATTATTATTATGTTTATTTATATGCAGCTAGTGATTACACACTCTATCCATTTTCAACACAAAATCCCAAGGACTTTCAGAACCTCCTATCGGTGTACTTGGATGCAGCTTTCTTTCCATGTTTACGTCAGCTAGATTTCTGGTAAGACAGTTTGAGATGTATGCAAACCTTAAACTAAAAAAAGAGAAAAAGCCCCCCCTCTCCCAGATCAACAAAACCTTCAAACTCTCAACACTTGCTGTTATTAATTTTTCAGGCAAGAAGGTTGGAGGTTAGAACATGAGAACCCAGCTGATCCTCAGACACCTCTAGTCTTCAAAGGAGTTGTTTTTAATGAAATGAAAGGGGCATTTGTAAGTTTTGTGGATGTTTGGTTTAAGTTCTTACAGATGGTGAAGTAGCTTCAGCTATCAGGTTGTCAATGGCATTATTGCACCAGATTCCCAGTCCTCCTTTTGAAAATTTAAGTCCTCAGTAAAGTCAACACTGTTGCATAGACTTTTTTTAAAGTTGGCCTGTCAAAAGTTTGTTTACATATAGAAAGGCACCTTGTTAATGGATTTTATTATAAAATACTCTCTTACATTAGCATGGAAACATAGCTGGTTTTATTAAAGCATATGGGACTGCATGCTTATGTGAAGAGGTTGTGTAAGTTACAGCTCTGAGGTCTTATTATTGAGCACCTTTTGTATTTAAAATGTGTTTGGATGGCTTTTACTGAAATGTGGTGTTTTCCTATTAAGACAGATAATGAGAGGATATTTGCACAGCATTTGCAGAACAAAATCCTTCCTGATCACACTTACGGTGTAATTTCTGGTGGAGATCCATTATGTATTCCTGACCTTACATGGGAGCAGCTTAAGCAGTTCCATGCCACACATTATCATCCAAGCAATTCCAGGTACGTGAGATTGGTGAATAACTTCCTAGGTTATAGGGTTAGTCCTTTTTTTATATTTTTATGAGGAGAAAACCAGAAGCACAGTGTTTTTATCCACGTGGCCAGCAGCAGAGATAACCTGTAGCCTACAGCAGCTAGAACAGCATGGAAACAAAGATTTTTTTTCTAGAAAGAGCAGTGAAGGGTGAATTGAAAGCAGGAAAGAAAGGTGGCTAATTTTCTCAGGTGTGTCTGCCTGATCATCAGGATGTGTTTTGGGGATTAATTGACCTGAAATCATATGAGCTGGGGGGAAAGGGAGCATACTAATCAGTATGTAGCAGTAAGGTTAGGGAGTTAAGATACAAGTAGCACAGAATTAATCTAAGGCTTCCTGTCCTCTTTGAAGTAACACAGATTCAGTTCGAAGTTACAAATTAATGATTTAATTTCCTCCTGCATCAGGTATTACTGTGGTGAGTTCTAAATAATGGATAGTCATTAGATTCAGGTACTGATTTGGTTGGTATTAATAAGGTATTTAAACTTTAAGTCAATTTGAAAGTTACATGCAGGAAAATAATTCTTTCTTCTGTACTAGTCTTGTGGCCAATCTGTTAGTCTGCTTAAATCATTTGTGCAACATCAACTTGTGTCATGACAGTGAATTTACAATCCACTGATTTTTCTCATCCCAAGTGTTCTGCTGCACTGGTGCTGAGATTTTAATCAGGGGATGAGATTTACCTGAGGCATAGCTTGTGTTCATATTTGGTCCAGTGGAAATTGTTTAGGTATGGAAACGTGTTTGGTGGAGTGACCCATGGAACCCAGATGTGTTTTATAGACAGGCAAAACTTAGGACATAGATCATTGTATTTCATACTTAAAGTGTGAGAACCATAAGAATTTTGTCTTCTGAAACTTAGGAGCACTGGGTTTCTGGCTTCAATTGCTAATATTTTTTTATCTGGAACATTGTATATTCCTACAACTGAACAAATTTGAACATAATAAAACTGAACATAATGAAAATATAAGGTGTTTCATGGTCCACAAGCTGAGAAAGATGGAATTCTATCAAGAGATCTGTGAATTTTATATATGTTGCATAGGTTGAAGACCCACCAAACTGTTTTCCACTCCATATGTAACAGAATTACTGGAAGGCACATGAAATTCAGAGTATAATACAAGTAGCTACTATAAATTTCATATTAAATCAAATGCTTAATCCCAATATTTTATTTGAAATGCAGATTTTTCACTTATGGTAATTTTCCGCTGGAGCAACATCTGAAGCAAATACATGAGGAAGCATTGGTAAAATTTAAAAGAATTGAATCAAATACTGATATCCCAAAACAGAAACTCTGGGAAAAGCCTGTAAGTAAAACCAACCAACAGACAAAAACCACTAAACCAAACCCCTCCTCCCCAGGTTAATATTTTACCCTGCTGGAGTTACTCTTTTGTTTAGAATTGTCTAAATGAGCTGAAGTATTTTTATTTTTGGTTACACAGGGGACAAACTACACTTACTTCTGAGTTTCAGTAATCTAATGGTTGCCTGCAGTTGTTTGTTTTTCTTAGTTCCAATTTTCAAATCCCTTGCCATTTGAACACTGAAGTACTTATTAATGGAAAGCATTTAGGGCTAATGAAAGAAATACTGATAGGGTCAGGAAATATGCTTTCTAATGGTATCTGATCTTCCATACATTGGTGTCAAAAATAATTTTCACGTTCTCTTCCTCCCCCTCCTCCTTTTTCTCCCTGGTTTGTACAGAAGTGAAAACATTTCTCCCAAAACCAGCTCAGATTGTTATTTATGGCCAGACTTTCTTCAACTTCTCCTATATTGTCCACTTCTAAAGATTCAGATGCCATTTACATTTTCCAAGATAATGTGTGTTTGTCTGTTTGCTCATGGATTTTGAATTTACTCATGAGCATCTCTAAAATTATTTTAAATAATTGGAAAGAAGATGCTATGAAGGTGAAAGTAATTTTTTGTTTGTAGCTTCTGCTCTAATTTTAGTGTGTATCATTTATTGTACTTTATAGAGAGAACACAGGGTAACATGTGGCTTAGACTCCTTTGCTGCTGATCCTTCCAAGCAGACCACGGTCAGCGTCAGCTACTTGTTGACAGAGTAAGTATATCAAAATCAGATTCTGAATAAAAAGTTCATTTTAGACCTTTAAGCAAGGTGCAGGCATGTTTCTTGTCCCCAGTTCCTCTTGATAAATCTCATCTCTAGAGAAAATAATGCCATGGGAAAATAGATCAATTCTGCTTTAGTAAATAAAAGCTTAATTGTTGAATAATTACCTTTAGCAGATAGACACAAGAAAAATGAAGTGTTAGTTTACAGAACTGTTCGGTGGATGAGACATTTGAAAACATTGTCTTTTTAATTTCCTGCCATGTGCAAACTCTTCTGTATGACCCTGCTACTAACTTACCTCCCCTTGCAGCCCAATTTAAATTGCTTTCCTGGTAGTTACAGCAAGTGAAAGATGCAGAGCCCTCTTATTTCCCTAAGGTCTGATGTGAGGTTCACAGCTGACAGTTATTTGTCCCTTGCTCCCTCTACCTTTGTTTTCTAGCTCTTTTGAAATGAGCTCAGTGATACTGGGTGTCACATAGGGTTTTTAAGAACTAATAGTTTTTCTTCAGTATTACAGACACTTTTGAAACGTTCACCCTAAGCCTGTTGTCTTCACTGTTGGTTGATGGGCCGAATTCTCCTTTTTACAAAGCCTTAATTGAGTCTGGTGTCGGTACAGATTTTTCTCCTGACGTTGGGTAAGTGTTGCAATTCACATTTCATCACTATAGGCCACGTTAGAAAAACTAAAAAGCAATTTTAAGTTGGAAGAACTCGTCTCTTATACAGGCAGTTTACACCAGAGTAATCTTATTTTGATATTAAAACATTGTAAGAGTTTCTCCTGGTGAACTGTAAAGCATTCTCAGATGTAACTTTTGGCTCATCAAAGTACTTGGATAGAAGCTAATTTGGTTTAATTAAAGTTGTATTGTTTGCAGCTTACCACAAAAGTGGACAGATGGAATATCATCAATGCCTTAATTTACCTGGGTTTTTCATCCTGGACATTTAAGTATTACTCAGAAGTGTTTGTGAGCTCTTTTCTGTAACCATGTTGCTTTTATTGCTTTAATTCCATGGTGTAGTAGTAAGTAGGTTTGTCACAAATGTGCCTTTGTGCAATCAGGTGCTGTTAACTTGCCATCACCTCAGTATAAAAGGATGTTTCAGCTGACACTTGCTCCAGCTGGAACTCCCAGTCCTTGCTTCCAGCTGCAGCTCCCAGCCCATCTCCTGAGTGTGCTGTGGGTGTACTGTCTGCACTGAACTTGGGCTCAGCTGCTCATCACATTTTGCTTTTTTTGTCAGCACAAAGAAGGATGTGCTTTCCAGGCATGATTCATCTGACTGATTTCTAGACTTGAGGATGACAAAAATCATGCCTTTTTCTCCAGTGACTCTCTCAGGTGTTTGAGTGCAATACCCTATTATGCTCACCCACGAATTTAATGTCTTACTCTGCCTGGCTTGACCTGTCTGTGCATGAAGTAATTGGCTTTGTGCAAGTCCTGTGCCATGTAGACATCTTAATATTCCAGAGCATGGCAGTAGAAATCCGTCTTTAGACACTGAAGTAGGGATTATGTTGTATTTTTTGTCAGCTGGTTCTTTTCCAGGTTGGCTGGCTTGATACAGAGTTGAACTGCTCAGTTGAACTGCTCAGGCTTTAGTTTGCCTTAGTGACTGTAGTGATGAATCTACAAGAATAAGTTTGAGTCCAGAGATGA
Source organism: Aegithalos caudatus (assembly GCA_013389925.1). Taxonomy (NCBI): domain Eukaryota; kingdom Metazoa; phylum Chordata; class Aves; order Passeriformes; family Aegithalidae; genus Aegithalos; species Aegithalos caudatus. Next base: position 120,386 of record WEIU01014834.1, read on the forward strand.
GTATTGCAGAATCCAGTGCCTGAGCCTGCCATTGAATTCTGTGTGTGGTTTTTAGATGTATAATAGAGGTTGTTTACAAGTGTCTGAGCACCTTGTTTGTTTTGTTTTGTCAGCTTTGATTTGAACTGCTAGGTGTTCTGCATTTCTGCATGTGCCAATTTGTCTCTCTAAAGACGAGCTCTGTGATTAACCCTGCCTGACAGCTTGGACAAAATTGTCTTTACTGTTATATTTTTTTTAAGACAGTTGATAACAATTGCAGCAAACATGGGAAATTTCACCTTAACCACATACTGTACAAATACTGCTTTAGAAGTATTCCACACCTGCTTGAGCAGAATGTATGTGTTTGGTGTTACATGCAGCTAAAATTTTCACCTTAAAAAGGGAGACTTCTTTACCTTGAAGAAGTTACAGATGAATGGGAAGATTAGCAGCAAATACCAGCTTTTACTTCTGTAGCTGTTTTTCTTTCTCTAAAAAATATGTGCTGTAGGTTTTCTTAACAATGGATACTATTACTGAAATTGAACAAAAGGTTTTTTTAAGTTCCATTTCTTGCCTCTTTGGTAATTACTTTGTCTAGCTTTTAAAATCTTGTGTGTTTGTATATGTGGAAACAACAGGGTTTTGTTTTTTTTTCCCTTCTCCTGCCTTTGTTGGCAGCTTTAATTAATACTTCAGTTGTAGTACTTGTCACTGAGTTGGTTATGTTTTTACTCTAGGTTTAATGGCTCAACAAGAGAAGCTTATTTCAGTGTGGGTCTACAGGGTATTGCTGAAAGAGACATTGTTACTGTGAAACAGATAATTGATAGAACAGTCGATGAAGTTATTGCGTGAGTAATGCTACATTTTTAAGAATACTCTTAGTTAATATAATAATATGTAGACATGTACTAATAAAGACTTGTATATAATAACATGCCTTAAAAGTCTAGTTATATTGCAATAAAGACACCAAAGCAGAAGTAATATTTGTGCTACTTCCTTTATCTACAATAAATATCTACACTGTTCTCATCAGTGTAACCTTCAGGAATTCAATGATGTTAGTTCAGTTTCTCTAAATGACACAACATGATTAGATTATTTCATATCAATTTTAATTCAGTGTGTGAAAGATGTTATGTTGTAATGCTTGCTTTATTGATCTAATAATTCATTTTCATAACTTCACTTAAAATGATCAGTGTTAATGGATATGATTTCCTTCTCTCAACACCCCTTCCTAAAGGAAAGGATTTGAGGAAGATAGGATTGAAGCTCTACTGCACAAAATTGAAATACAGTTGAAGCATCAGTCTACCAGTTTTGGACTTGCCCTGACATCTGTAAGTCTGTGGGGTTTTTTTTTTTAAGAATAGTTAAAAATATATACTTTATAAAATACAGGGTCATTTTGTTGGCTCCTGATGTGTAAAACTTTCCACTTAAGGGCTCTTCCTTTGTCATATTGCATACATCTTTCTTACTTCTTTTCAGTAACTGTCAGACTGTCTGTGGATTCTCACTGTATGAGTTAATCAAGCAGTGATTCTGTTGTCTTTGCCTGAATAGCAGCTTTGATTGTAGTGGCACTGGTTACTTCTATAAGGGGCATATCATACTGGCTCTGGGAGCTGTGTGTTTTGGCTAGATGCCTGTGTATTTTCTAAAATTCAAATAGAGGGATTGTATTTTTCTATGGACTATATTTTTCTGTGGACTTTAGGATTGTACTGCTCTAAGTTAATTTCTAGATTCACAAGGGGAAATGTACACGAAGGCTATTCTTGGCCTCAAATTTTAATACCAAACTGTTACAGAAAATCCATTCCATAACAGAATGTTGTGTTTTGAAGAAGTCTGAAAATCATCTTATATTTGGAATGAGTGTGATGCAGTATTTGCAGTCACTGTGGAAATCAAGGTCTCTTGTAGCCACTCATTCTTTAATTTCCTCTGTTCCTTTCCACTCTGCAGCAGCTTCAGTTCCTCAGTGACTCTTTTGCTTTCTGTCTCTCAGGTGATGTATATTCTTTGCATGAGCAGGATTTCATTCCTAGATATACACAGGCAAAGAAGCAGAGCCCTGGATTAACAGATTTGTGAATGGGAGAGCAAAAACAAAAGCTGTTTCAAATCAGATTGCCTTGCAGCCAAATAGACAAATTGTGGATGTTTAAGTGCCTGTGTATGTTTCATGGTAAATATGGCAAAATATGCCTGACTTTAATAGTCAGTACTTTCTGGCATGTCTTCATATGTTGTGAGTAATTCTATCTGATGAAATATTTATGCATATAACTTTATCTCTCAACATTTTTAAGTCTTGAAATTGATTCAACTCTATGCCTTCATTCTAAAAAAAGAAAGCTCTTGAATATTTCTTGCTTTTAAAGACCAGTCTTGCAACATTTAGTGTTAATACTCCTATAGAGGAGAGTTATGTTTCATTTTGTTTCCCTGAAGTCATGGAAGTTGCCCTTAAAGAGAGCCTAGTTATAGGGACCTAGTTATAACTAAAGTGATCATAGAATGGTGTGGGTTGGAAGGGACCTTTGAAGATTATCCATTTGGAACCTCCCTGCCATAAGCAGGGCCATCATTCACTAAATCCAGTTACTCAGAGCACTTTTGACATGTCTTCAAACACTTCCACGGAACGAGGCACCCACAGCTTCTGTCTGCAACCTGTTCCACTGTCTCACCACCCTCATAGTAAAGAATTTCTTTGTGTCCAATCTAAATCTGCTCTCTTTCAGTCTAAAACCATTGCTGCTTGTACTCTGTGTACAGGATGTGTAAAAAGTCTATCTTATAAGCCCTCTTCATATATTGAAAGACCACAATAGGGTCTCTCCAAAGCCCTTTCCTTCTCCAGGCTGAGCAACCTCAAGTCTTCCAGCCTGTTCCAGCACTTTGATCATTTTTGTGCTCCTCCCCTGATCTACTCTCACAGGTAGATGTCTGTCTTGCACTGCAGGTCCCAGAGCTGGATGTGGAGCTTCAGGTGGGATCTAATGGGAGTGGAGTAGAGGGGCAGCATCACCTCCCTCACCCTGCTGGCCCTGGTTCTTTTGATGCATCCCAGGATACAATTGGCTCTCTGGGCTGGGAGCACACATTGTGGTCTCAGTTCCAATTTCTCATCTACCAATATCCCCAAGCCCTTCTCTGCAGGTCTGCTTTCAAACCCTGAATGACTGAACTTGTACTGATTATTGGTCATTGCCCCAGTGCAGGACCTTGTGCTTGGCCTTGTTTGAACTTTGTGGGGTTCACGTAGGTGTGCTCCTCAAGCCTGTCCAGCTCCCTCTGGATGGCAGCCCTTCCCTCCAGGGGAACCTTTCAACTTGGTGTCATCTGCAAACCTGCTGCAAGTGCCCTTAGTGCCACTGCCTGTGTAATTATTAAAGATGTTGAATTGTATTGGACCCAGTACAGACCCCTGAGGGACAGGCAGTGCTTGTTACTGATCTCCCTTTGGATGCTGGCCATTGGACTGCAACTGAAATGGAGAAACTTTTGGTATCTTGCACTTGTGGTGTTTTGGAGAACTTTCAATAGCAACTTGAGCAGACTCAAATTAGAAAACAAAGGAAATATCCTGGGGATATTTCTGGTTATTTAGTATTTTCTTTCTCCAAAGTCTCATCTAATCTACATACTTTATATGTTTGAGTCATCTTCTTATAAATCATTTCATCTACCTGATACAAAACTATAGTATGTATTGAATGTAGTACTAGTTTGTGTCTACCACCTGTCTCTGTTTTCCTTCATTCTTGAGCTGAAAAATTAATTTTAATGTGAGGGACTAAGAAATATTACAGCATATTTCCAGATATGCACAGCTATGCAAAAGAAAAAAGAGTAGTAATTTAAAAAATGGTTTGGTATGGTGACATTAGAGGCAAGAATAGAAAGAACAGGGGAGAGGTGATGATGGAATAGAACCTTTATCTGAACAATGTTTTTCCCCCTACAGCTACATTAGGACTACTCATTCTGTATCTGCTATTCAAGTATAAGTGTTAAGGTGGTTTTTAACGTGGATGCTGTCAGTTAGAGAAATGCAGATGGATTGTCCTGCTTGCCTAATTATTCTTTCCCATTCAGTACATAGCCTCGTGCTGGAATCAAGATGGAGATCCAGTGGAGCTTCTGAAGATTGCAGATAAAGTCTCTCAGTTCAGGCAGTGTCTTAAAGAAAATCCCAGATTTCTTCAGGAAAAAGTTAAAACATACTTCAAGGTAGGCAAATTCACAGAAAGTTATCTTGTGTTAGGTTTTAAATCTCAATTTTGTATTTGAAGTTAAACTGAAAGCTAACTTTTTGTCACCATATTGCCTGTTTCCAGGTGTAGGTTGAACAGCAATGTAGTCAAATGAAACATGTTAATTTTAATGGTTTAAGTTTCCACTTTTCAAAGTGGAAAAAAAATTATCTGACTGGCCATATGGAACCACATTTAATTGAACACTGATGAAATGTTTTACCAAACTGTGATTTGTATAGAAGGGCACATCGTGTTCCTGATAAGTTCAGATGTGAGCAGAGAATTTTGAACCTAGTTGTGTGTTCCTTAGTATTGACATAGCAAAGTGTATCTCCTTTTGCCTGCAAAGGATTTGGTTACAGGTGAGATGGTCTTGGTGTTCCCCATGTTCATTGAACTGCTATCTGAATTTTACTGTCAGTGCCAATTACTTTCTGCTCTTTCTCTTCTTTTCTTCACCATATGTTCTTCTGGAGTTCTTGCAGAAATAAAAAAATTGCAGTAAAGGTGTTATACTGTTGAATAGTTCTGAAGCCCTGAATTAGTTAATTCCAGAAAAAAAATCTAGTGATAACAGTGCAAATGTAGTATAGAGGTTGTTTTTTTTTTTTTTGTGGGGTTTGTTTGTTTTGTTGGCTTTGTTTTGTTTGTTTCCTTTTTCCGGTATATTTTTTGTTTGGGTTTTTCTTTTTTCCCTAGTCTACTTGTTTGTTTTGAAAGGCAGATTTGTGTAAGTATCTGTCACCCTGATTGGAGTAAATCTTGATTCTAATATACTCAAAAGCAACAAGAGACAGTGGCATCAGTTAAAATCAGTTTTCTTAAGAACACTTACTAGTGTCTGGAGGTAGTAGGGAGCTGTGTAGGGAAGAAACACAGGTGCAGTATTTATGTGAGTCCTTTACTGTACAGTTCTGTTGAGGGGGGCTGAGGCAAAGGCACATATGGAAATTATGAGAATAGTTAGATGTTCTTACATCCTAAGAACATTATACAGTGTTGTTCCTTGTGCTGGGAAATTATTAAAGCAGGGAGCAAGGGAGAGAATGCCATTCATCCTGTCCATTTTACTATGGCTAGCTAATTTTGATTTCCTTCTTCAACTCTGCAGTCAGGATTTTGTAGTCTTTTCACACAGGCATGGGGGAGATAAACACATAAAACAGAATCTGATTACATTGCCCCAAATTACTGCTGTCTGTCGGTGCCAGATGTTGCTGTTTGACTCCTGCATTGAAATGGGCATTTTTTGAGGTCACTGTCTTTTGACTGGCCTCCTTCTCCTATTATGGAAAATGGAAGCTGCTTGAGTAATTTTGATATTAGAATTCCACAGTCTGGTATAAACAAAGAATTCAACAGCAGCTATGACACTTGCATAATGCCTGGAATTCTGTGGCAGCAGGGCTGATGTGTAAAGCATTTCTGAGCAGGATAAGGCATGCACATTCTGCATCATAAGGGATCTCTGTGCACTCAAGCTTGGGCAGGTTGAAAGAGGTGTTTAGTCAAACCCTCCCGCATTTAACAGAATTGCCCCATCTTACAACACCCTCCAGATAAAACTTAGGGCATGTAGCTCTGTAGCATTATGTACAGTTGTTTAACCTGGATTTAATTAAACTAATGAGTACTGTGTGCTGTTGAGGGATTCTGACTCTAGACTGAAACTTAGCAGAAGGCTGTTGGTGCTTGTTCTTGTGGTAAGCAGCCCCAGAGCACCTTGTTCTGTCTGAAACCAAGGGTTCAGTCTGTGTGGTTGTGATACTTTTGATAACATGCAAGCCAAATGCACAAGCTGTTGATCTGCTGCTGGTGGAGCAATAATCTGAGGCAAGGAAGTTGCTCTGAGAACTAATGCTTTGTTTTGGGATATATTTCTGCAGGATAATCCACACAAATTGACTCTGTCAATGAGTCCAGAGGCAGACTACCATGAGAAACAAGCTAAAATGGAAGCAGAAAAGCTGGAAAAAAAGGTCAATGCGCTTTCTGAAGAAGAGAAAACACAAATCTTTGAGAAAGGTTAACCTGCTTTTTCACATTTTTATTTGTATAATGGTTTTTTAGCTGTTGTTCCGTAGAATATCTTAAATTCTCAGGTACTCTCCAGCATTTGCTCTGGAAATGATGGGGTTTTTTTGTTCTAAATTTGTGTATATGTGTTACAGGGCTATGCAGTCCTTGCACTACAGTGTGTGGTTGTATATTCTATTAGTTTTAACACTCAAAAATAGAATGATCAATGTCTTAATTAGGGCAGAAGAAAGGAAAATGTTTAAAAATACCAATCTGTTTATTCTTTCCCATGTTAACTTGCACTGAGTGGAAGGTGAATTCCCAGAATCCCAGAATGGGTCGGGTTGGAAGGGATCACAGTAGGTCATCTGGGCCAAGCTCCCTGCTCAGGGAGGGACATATCAGAGCATGTGGCACAGGATTGCATCCAGGGGGTTCTGGAACATCTCCAGTGAGGGTGACTCCACACCCTCTGTGGGCAATCTCTTCCAGGCTTGGTCACTGCACAGTAAAATTCTTCCTCATGTTCAGTTGGAACTCTTTTTGTGCATCACTTTCTGCCTGTTCCCTCCTGACCTTTTGCTCAGCACCACCAATCAGAGCCTGGCCCCATCCTCTTGGCACCCTCTCTTCAGATACTTACATGTCATGTACCTTGAAGCTGTTTATTTATGAGCATGAGTCTGCTCCATGCTCCTGTAAAAATTATGTTTTGTAATTATATTTATTGTATTTTCTGGTTAAAAAGCCAGCTATAAAAGTAATGCTGGGTTTAACTTCTTGTGGAGAATAACTTATGCTTGAAAACCGTGGGCAGTCATCTAATTTTGTTAAAGCAATGTCTAGTCACAGAAATCCTCCAAAAATGTGGCATTAATCTTCTGAAGCTTTAGTGTGTGACAGGAGATAGGGGAGCAAGAAATCAGAGGAGGCTTTCTACTTACAGAGATAAATTGGAGAGTACTCAGAGGTGACCAGCTAGTGCCTGAAAGTCTAAAATGTGAAAGTAATCACAACAATTTAGCTGCATCAGTGTTCTGACAGAGCACTTGAGTAAGAACTGAAGTGGATTGGGTTAGAAAGAAGCTGCTTATCTGCCAGGTCTGGGTCGATGCTTGCAGGACTGAGTGACAGGACAGACTGGCAGGTGTCACTTAAAGATTAAATTACATGTCACTGTAAACAGGTTGTGAAGAGGGGATTAGAAAGAGAATCTAGCAAAAGTGTTCTCTTTGCTGGTGTTACATGATAATCTGCAGAGTTTGCTTTAGTATAATATTTGCAAAATTGCCAATAGAAGACTCCAAATTTGACTCTTGAATTTTTCTGGTCTGCATCATCTCAGTAGGTTTTAGGTCTTGACAGCACTTTGAGTACAAGCTGAAAATGACAATTTGGTATTCTCTCTTTACTAGGTTTGGAATTAATTGCTCTTCAAAGCCAAGCTCAGGATACCTCTTGTCTCCCAGCTTTAAAAGTGTCTGACATTGAGCCCAAAATCCCCTTCACTGTGCTGGAGACAACACTCACAGGTTGGTGTCAGTGCTGTCCCTTGTCCCAAAGAGCAGCACTGTTGGGTTCTTCCCTGCCTGCTGGCCCAGCTGTGGCCCCTTGCCCAGCTCATGGGCTGGCTCTGTGGCCCACAGTTGTGCTCCTTTTCCTCCATGTGGCAGTGGATCTGCAGAGCCACCACCTCTGAGGGGCCACATGGAACAGCCTCCCAGCCTTCCCAGGGCTGGCAGGAGCTCCTGGTGGCAGCTCCCTGCTGCAGGCGCATTGCCACCTGCCCTGCAGTCAGAGGAGTCTCTGGCTGGCACATTCAGTGCTCTTGAGCAATCTCTCCACTTTCCAAAGGCTTACCCAGGCTGCAGAGCTCTTGGCAGCAAGCCTTCCTTGCTGCAGTCCCTCCCTGCCAGTTTTTTACAGAATAAAGCATACAGGAGCCATGGGAAAAACATAAGTTACTGTCATTCCTCATAACTTCAGTGCAAGTTTTTCCCTGCTTTGTTAGTGGCTTCCCCTGGGACTGGTAGAAGATGGTAGATCTGAATTTTGTTACATTTCTGTCAAAATTTTGCAGGTAAATACTGTTTAGAAGTATATTTCTAGCACACATTTTTCTTCAAAAATTACCACCAAGTGTCAAGATCTGTTTTGAAAAAATGACCTGGTTTTGTGAAAATTCTAGTGTCTATATTCTAATGGCCTGGCTTAGGAAGAATGTACAGTACAAGAAGCTGCTTTTCTCAATTTTTAAAAGGATGAAGGCAAAAATAAGGAAGAAAAGCTTTTTGACTTGTTCAGGAACAAATTACTACTTCTTTAGTTTGAATATTGTCTCTACATTATGACCTCTGATAGAAGAATTCTCTTCAAGTTGTCCAACTGTCCATTACCTTACCATGGACAGAAAAAGAAAAACCCCTTTGGTCCAGTATTCATTATAATGTGCAAAATTTAAACAAGAAGCAGCTCTGAAACACCAACAGAAAATTATTCCTAATGAGACATTCTTGTAAGAAATCATTTTGCTTTTGTGTGTTTGTAGTAGGAAGCTGCTGGTTATTCTTTGCTTTTGTTTGCTTATCCCCAGCTGATGAAATTCCTGTCCAGTACTGTGCTCAGCCAACCAATGGGGTGGTTTATTTCCGAGCTGTTTCCAGCCTGAACACGCTTCCTGAGGAGCTCAAGCCATATGTGCCACTCTTCTGCAATGTCATCACCAGGTGAGAGGTTTACTTTCTTACAAGCTGAAGCAACAGGCTGTAATACTTGCCAAAATACTAATACTGCCTTTAATAATTCCAGCATCTGTTCTTACTATGAAAGGGAAACGCTGACATGTTGGTCTCCTGCAGAAAAATGTCTTCTTCACTTCCTAATATTGCAAAATTGTTTCCCCTTCTGCAAAAAGTCTCTGCTTTGCCTTTTTGCCCACCATCAACACAAACATTCCCTCAACAGTTCAGAAAATTTCTATAAATGAGAAATAGCCTAGCAGAGATTAAAGTTTTCACTTGAATAGACTTCTGGTGCAATTTTGCCATGTGGGGGCAGAAAGAGTGACACCATCACGGGGGAAAGAGGAGCACAGAGCAGAACAAGTGACCTGGGATGGGAGGAATATGTTCTTGATAAGAACAACTGATATGATGTTGTTAATGTAGTTCTTATGGATGTTTGTAGCAAGCCTGAACATAAAGCATGGGTTTTAATACAGCATTTTAAATTACCAGGATGCTTTAATTGAAAAGCTTGGTGGAAAGCTTTTATAAGGCATGAGGTATTAGGTTTGCTTGATAATGCCCCAAATCGTTTAGTTGCTAAATTTGTATTGTCCTAAACAGATGCTACATGGATTTTGGTTTTGGCATACACTGAAAAGGGAAACAAATCTCTCTTGTTTTTTACAGGATGGGATGTGGAGCCCTTGATTACAGGGAACAAGCCCAGAAAATAGAACTAAAAACAGGTGGTATGTCTGTCAGCCCACATATCATTCCAGATGATTCACACCTGGATGTCTATGAGCAGGTAAATTAATCATAACCTTGCAGGTGTTACACTTGCAGTAACAGTTCTGTAGTTAAGGATCTATGAGGGCTTCCAGGTACAGGGTCAAGCTAAAGTGCATTGAAAACTGTGTATGAAAGGGCTCCTGCCTCTTTTGTAAGATATAGACTAGATAATTACAGTAACTTAGTGTTTTGTGTTAGAGTGCTTGATGTGGGTGTTCTGTCTAAGGCACTGCTTCACTAGCATCTGTCACCATATTTTTGAGTGCTCCAAAATATTTTGGAAGCAGAGGGTAGGGGACAGAATGGTGTGGTGTTACACACAGAGATTGCTGTTAACGTGTGATGTCACTGTTGGAAGCATCATTTAGATCCACGTGTTGGGCATAACGGTTCTGGCAATATTTCCTGAGATTTTTGCAAACTTGCTGGGGGACTGCTCCCTATGGATCCTGGAGTTAAATTAAGGGAATTCTTTTGGAGAAGGGTGCTCCCCAAAAAAAAATAAGAAATGTTGTGTCTGAGCTGCTGCTTGCTGTTGAGAAGAAGAAATTGAGGAATTGCCAGGCTTGCTGTGCAAGAAGAGCAAGCATATTTCATGTCTGCTCTGATTTCAGTAGCACAGCTTGCATTAGAGTGCTTTTGTGATGTGTAGCATTAGCTTGACATCATTGCATCACTTCCATGAAAAGTTACTGTGCATTTCTTGGGCTATTGCTGTGGTTGTCTTGTGTGAAGGGTTTTTTGTGTTTTATCTTTTTCCTTCAGGGTGTGCTCTTTTCATCTCTATGCTTGGATAGAAATCTCCCAGACATGATGAATTTATGGAGTGAAATATTTAACAAGTACAGTACATTGGGCTTTGTTTGTTTGTGGGTTTGCATGTGTTTTGGGGTTCTCTTTTTCACTCTTCCCCCAACCATTCTCCTCCTCTTAGAGATCCTACTTTGGATTTATTTCCATAATTCTATCTCCAGTGTCTTTCTAAAATTAATATATTGCATCAAAAGCATGACTTTATAGGGGATTAAATGGACAACCAACAGTTTAAAAGCACTTTGTTGAATTTGGGATGGTGAATGATTCAGTAGAATAAGTTTCTTTGGTGTCCTTTTGCATGAGACCTGCTTGTATTCTTTTTCAGCCCAAGATTCGAGGAGGAAGAACATTTCAGAGTGCTGGTTAAGAAGACTGCCCAGGAGCTGTCAAATGGCATTCCAGATTGTGGGCATTTATATGCCTCTATTAGAGCCAGCAAAAACCTTACACCTTCTGGAGAGCTGCAGGAAATGTTCAATGGGATGGATCAGGTGAGAAGTTAATAATGCCCTTCAGCAAAGCCCAAATCCTTGACTGTGGAGTTACAGGCTGATTCCTGTAATTCTTCTGTTGATTTAACCTGTGGTCTCTCTGCTGTCCCTTCCTGCACAGGTGAAGCTGATGAAGAGAATAGCAGAAATGTCTGATATTAAACCAGTACTACGCAAACTGCCACGCATTAAGAAGTATTTATTAAACAGTGACAACATCAGGTGAGCTAAAAAGAAATGGGGTATTTTGGTTAGAGACTTCATGGCCTGTGAATATGCTTTTCTCAGTGCACCTCATGGTGTACTGGGGTTTTATTAAATGGAACATCTGTGGAAAAACTACAGAAATGGTAATTTAAATTCCCTTTGCTTAGAGAGAAGTAGGTATGGTAGCTCATTTTGTTCAGTTTTTAAATGGTATGAGAAACTTACAGCAAATATAATAGGTAACAGTTGTACCCAAAGCTTGTAAGTGACCCGTGTGATTTTGCAGAAATAGTCAAAAAATCTGCCTTTTACTTTTCCCTTCAAGGTGCCCATGAGACAAATACTGTTATATTGTTTTGTAACAGTTGAATGTAGTTTGGTTTGGATTTTTGTTTCGCTCCTAAAAGGCAAGCAGTGATATTCTGAAATTTGCTTTATGCATATGTTGGAAAAAGTAAAGAGAGCACATGAAGGTGTTTAATGTCAGATGCATTAGTTCCAAAGATGGGTCTGTTTGAAGTGACATAAATTGCAAAGTTTTGTTTTTTAAAGCATGAAATGATAAATCAAATTATGTAAATATCTGTAGTGTTCAAAACCATGTTAGGGCTGACTGTAAAGAGAGGATAACAGAGGGCATTATTGTCCTTCAGAGACATTTTTATTTGCAAAACTGAGTTAGTCCTGTCTTGTGCATAGAAGTGGTGTGAGAGCTACTGCTCAGCTTTTGGTCTGGAAGTGTTGTAGGTCAAGCAAAAGAATGACAATTGGACTAATTTATTTTTCCACATCAGTTGCTAAATTGACTACTTTGCCTTTCTCTGTTAATGACTACCTGAGATCACTGACCTAACATTCAGATGATTTAATAGAAAATGTTTGGAAAGACAAAGTGGTACAAATTATAAAAGACTCTCTGGAAACACAAAACCGTATTTACAAACTCGATATGTATTTTTGACAGATGTTCCGTGAATGCAGCACCTCAGCAGATGCCAGAAGCATCTAAAGAAGTAGAAAAGTTTCTAAAGGGCATAGCCAGAAGTAAAAAAGAGAGAAAACCTGTTCGTCCACATATGATTGAGGTGAGAAATTGTCATTTGTCATTAGGACATCAAATACAGTTGACCTTATTATGTCAATACCATTGTGCAATCAGGAGCAATTTGAACTCAGATGTTGTGTCCATGTAAAGGTGTCTGGAGAAATCTGCCAGACATCTCTGTGATCAGTTGTTGTGTTTTGCCATGGAGTGTCTTCACTGCAACACAGTGGACAATAGAAATGCAGTAGATCAACTGTTAAAGCCTCACCCTGGGGTTACTGCCTTGGCATGGGATGTGGAAAAAGAATTTCTTCCTTTCCATGTTGCATAAAACTGTAATTCTTTTTTAGCTGAGCTTTACTCGAAATGTTGGCCAAAAGCAAATAGGGCATGATGTGCAGTTCCTCTGTTGCATGTGAGTTTTTGTTATCAAGGGTGTTCAGGGCATTTGGCACAAAATATGCTTGATTGAGTGGAGTTGACAAAGGATCTGCTCTGTCACTATGCAGATCTGTCTTAATTTCTGATGAAACTGGAATAAACTCCCAGTTCCTTACCCATGGGTGAAATGATAGTTTGTAACTTTATGGGCCTCATTTAATCTGGGTCTGGTTGTCTCTCAGTGCCAGATTACTCTTGGAAGAAAACTGATTTGGCATTTGTTTAGGAAATACAAAGAAGCAATTGAGTATCTTGCTTATGGTTATGAAGGCATGATTTGATGATTACCTTGAAGAGGTTTGAGTGGAAGGGGTTGCATTTGTAATAGTCTTGGTCTAAATTGTTAAATCATCTTTTAATAAGAGGACTGGCTCTCTTGTAGAAATCTTCAGAAGTGACACCTGTGGGAAGTGAAATGGTTACTGGTTTGCAGATCACAAGGAAATTAGTTAATGTAAGTACATTATTGGTGGGGAATATTGGTATTACAAGGCTGTTACTGATGGTAATGGTTCATCTTAAGCTGTTACAGAAGCACAGCACTGAAACATAATTCATACCCTTCAGTTCCACAACCAGCAAACTTAATCACTTCCAGTTAGTCCCTTCTTTTTCTTGGCCTTTTCCCTAAATGATTCTGAATGTGAATGACACCTGACAGAAGACAATTATGAAAATTACATGAAAATGAAGCTCTGTATTTGGCTACAGGAATGCAAAAGCATACTCTGAATTCTGCTTTTAGAAGATACTGGCAGGGAGAGCTCAGCCCAGTGCTGTAAATACACTGCTCTGCTTTGCCCAGCCAGAGTTCGTGTGAGGGTCTGGGAATGGGGTTTCTGAGTTTAAGAAAGGATGGGGAGTTCTGAAATAGCAGCACTGGAGGTAAGGATCTGCTTGTGGTTAGGTGAGCACACAAGCAGATATATGTGTGAAAGAGGCAAAGGAGTGAGCTCTGCAAAGGCCCAGAGGCATGAAGAGGACTGGAAGCTTGGAAGTGAAGCTGTAAGGAAGAATTGTCTATTGCAGGAATTTATACTACAGCTGCAGTCATAAATAGTTAACTTTTTGTGGGTACAGAGTTTCTGACTCTGTTTTCAATGTCTAGAATGGATGGATTGGGACATGATGTGGTGACATGTACATGTGTGACTCAAGTGGAGAGTTAAAAATGTGTTCCAATCAAAGTAAATCCATGGCTAAATCCAAACTCCTTGGTAGTGATTCAAAATCTGCAGAAATGAGAAGCTGGGGTGCAGGGATGGGTAGCTGATGTATGGTGTCCCTCTCCTTTAATTTTCCAAGGCAATTCTTTGTGCTGGATTGCTGATACAGGCACAAGCAAAATGTCACTGGATAAGTGGATAAGTGGCAGCTTTAGCATGTATGTCTGCTTGGCAGAATTTCCTAGTTCTCAAAAAAGTGAGAGTTCTCAGATGGATAAATGGTCTCTGCTGCTAACTGTGACAATAATGTGTTCATCTCCTAGGATCCTACTTTCAAGCCATGCCAGATGAAGACCCATTTTGTACTTCAGTTCCCAGTGAACTATATTGGGGAATGCATTCGAACAGTTCCCTACACAGCTGCAGACTATGCCAGGTGGGAAGCAGAACATCAGGGAGCTTCTCTGTGCACAGCACAAAACAAAAGGATTGGGCTGACTGCAAAAAATGGAGTGTTGATAGAAAATGATTTGTAGTGCATTTGTCACAAAGTCTTTATGAAGCAGCTGTAGCATGGCTGGGCCCAGAGCAGCCCTGTAAGTGCAGAGATTAAGTAATGAGGGGCTGCTAATCCCCTACCTTGAAATAAACAGCTCTGCCTACTGGGACATGTCCTGAGTTAACAGTCCTGTTGCATGTAACAAAGTTCAGTGCCCCTCTGAATAATGTGATGTGACATTATTCAGCTGTTATTAAATACTGAGTATTGCTGTTGTAGCTATGAGAGTTCACAAGAAGCAGTGCATTGCCAGTGGGGGTCTGGATGAGCTTTAGAAGCAGTTGAGGCTGTTACTGTTGCCCAGTTCACATCTTTGCTGCTTCTGTTTCTCTCATTGCAGCCTTCGAATTCTTGCACGGTTGATGACAGCTAAATTCCTACACACAGAAATCAGAGAGAAAGGAGGGGCTTATGGTGGAGGTGCTAAACTTAGTCCCAATGGCATATTCACTTTCTACTCCTACAGGTAACAGTGCATTTCTTTCCTCTTGATGGCTGAGGGGACCACTGACTGCATTTGGTTGTGTCTTATTTTTGACTTCATTGGAGCAGTCTTTCAAGAAGTGAAATAAAAGGGCTGAAATTAAGTGAGTGATTCATTGCTGATGAAGTTAGATTGCCTAATAAAACCCCATCATTGCTTTCTCTTGTGTCCTTGGGAAAGCTTAATTTATCTTTGCTGGTAGCAACCACTGCTGCACCTCTGCACTTTGGTGTTTACTGTCTCAGTATCAGATGTATTGTAACTGGCTTTCACTTGTTTGTTTCTGGGTTAAGGAGGCCTTAAAAAAGGAAATTCAAGACTACTCTAAATTTGAGACCATGGAGTAGAATGGTGATGATGTTCCCTAAGGTCCTGAATTTGAAAATATGCAGCTTCCTTAAAGCAACTGGCTGAAATCACCAGAGATTCAGCAGCAAGCTTTGCTGGTGATGAGCTAGAAATGCTTGCTCCTTTTTTTCTATTCCTCTCTTTTGGCAGTCCATTACAGTTACTTTGTATTTGGTATCAAGGCACTTTGAGGTGAAATTTGAACTGGAGGTACTACAGTTGTAATCCCCACTAGAAATGTTGTGTGGATGGAGTCCTGGCTTCAGTTGTTTTCCTAGCCCAAAGGCAGCCTGACACAGTGCTTGGTCAGGGTTCCTATCTAAGCTTTTAGCAGCCTGGCCTTTCTGTGAAGCTTCAACAAGGTAGGACTTGTCCTGGCAGTAGTCCTTAACTTGTAGTTAACCTGTGGCACCTGTTTTACAGAGAGTAAAAACAGGTGTGGCAAGAAAAGCAGCTGAGAGAAGATAGGACATATCATAAATATTCCTGGTGTGGGCAGTAATGGCAGTGGTGCTTTTGGAGCCCACTGAACAACACTGGCTTACCTGACCTGCTTTATTACACCACTTCTCTCTATGCTGTCTTGGAACTACTTTTAGGCAGCTGTATCTAAAATTCTGTGTAGCTAAAATTCTAAATTTGCTTGGTTTGTTACACTACTTCCTTCTGGAAAATAAACACAAAACCAACCTCCAAAACCTCTTTTTGTACAAAAAAAAATTTGTTTAAAATTTGTTTTTCCCCATGTATTTGTGATGCATAGTAAATTATGAATGAAGTGAGAACAAAGGAATTTCTGTTTTTAATTTTGTAAGACTGAAGTAATTAATTTTTATGTTATCTTTTTCTTCCAAGAGACCCAAATTCTTTAGCCACCTTGAAAACATTTGAAAAAGCCGTTGAATGGGCCAAATCTGGAGAATTCACTCAGCAAGATATTGATGAAGCTAAACTAGCAGTGTTTGCTGCTGTGGATGCACCAATAGCTCCTTCAGACAAAGGTACATTCTCATCATCCTCCCAGGGCTATCAGTGTTTATTTGCCTTTTAATTTAGGTATAAAGGGGAGAAAATAGTTTGCTAAAATGTGTCAGATGGTAAGATTTGTGTTTGGCAGATAAGGATAATGGCAGTTTCAATGAATCCATTGGTTTCTGTTGCTCCCTTTCAGAACCACCTCATCCACTCAGGCTCTGCTGAAGTTCTGTGTTCATATTGCTCCTCTGCATCAGATGGATGTAGACTGAGGAAATTATTTTAGGTTTGGAGAGCAGACAAATGAAAAGAAATACTGATCTTCTGCTTAAAAAAGAGCTGAGGGATTACTTTCCTGACTCAAGCAGGCATATTGATTGTGAATGTCACTAGCCCTTTTTGCATATGTTCTGTGAAGAAGTTAAAGCACAGAAGGCTGGCTGCTGGGGTGGAGGCTGTTTGCTTTTTTGCAGATCTGCACTCATGATGCATTGGTTGTATCTTTTCAGTTTACTGACATGTAGCTTTGCTGTCCTCACTTCCCTCCCTCCCTTGTTCTCAGCTGAATTTCAAGCCAAAACTTGCCCAGTTAAAATACATTTCCTTCCTATACCAAAGGAATTACAAGGTTAAAATTAGTGTTACTTTAAAACCTGCTTGTATTAACACTAACTTTTTAAACAAGAACACTTCAAATTAAGCTTTTACCTGTCAGGATCTGGTTTTGGTCTGGGCAATTAAAAACCAATTGGTGTGAGGTGCACATGAGTGCAGTGCCTGCATGTTGGGTGTTGGTGTCAGCGAGGGATGACAAACACTCTCTGGCATTTGAACACAAATCCTAACAGAGCACTGAAGAGCTCTTCTCCAGAGGCCTGGCAGCTGGTGCAAGGAACACCTGTCCCTTCATGCTTCTGAGTCACTGAGCCCTGCAGATGGGTGTGAAAACCTTACCTGGCTGGGAAGTCAGCCCTGCCTTGGCAGGAGGTTGGAGCAGTTGACTCCAACCCTCCCAGCCACCTTTATTTCCCTAAGGTTGCTTGCCTGGCAAAAACCTTTTCTGTGATTATTTTGGAGTTCTCTGGTTGTTCAAGGAGTGATGTATTTTAGTATTTGCTTTAGTATTAAAACACTGTGGGCAAGTACTCCCAATGAAACATTAAAGCATTTGTATGCAGGTTTCTGTGTGTAGTACAAAAATGTGAGCAAACCTTCACAATGCAGATACATCACAACTGATTTGAAATAAAAAAACATACTTGTAAAAATATAAGCTTCATGAAATGCAGTTTGTTTTGAAAGTTGTTAGAACCAACACTCTTCAGAATGAATTATGTCCAAGTTTCTTGGACCACTGTCATGTTCAGATTTTTGACAAACTAAATCATTTGCCAAAATAGATTTTTTTACTAAACAGAAAACTGTTCCTACCTCACCCTGGTTTTAACTTAGGATGCTTCATTCAGTTGGATATTCACTCAGAATTATGGTTTAATGGTAGTCTCTATTCCTTTCCAGCACACATTCCTATCGTAGTTTGCTCTCATTCCTGCACATGGCTGTGACAGATTCCAGTGCACCAGAGCATTGTGTGGTTTTGTTTTCTTTTCCCTAGGAATGGGTCATTTCTTATATGGGATTTCAGATGAAATGAAGCAGTTGCACAGAGAACAACTTTTTGCTGTCAACAGTGATAACCTGGTTGATGTATCAAACAAGTAAGCCTGTGCTCAGTTGTCATAGTTAACTTACTGCATTTCTTCCCTCTGTCTTTCATGCTACTTTCACTATTTTCTTTGGTAACCTAGAAAAGGATATGTTAATTATATCCTGCTTATTGCACGTTTAGGAGATGTAATTCCCTCCTGCACTCTGAGTTTGTGGGAGATTGGGTTTGATTTACTTTTGAAAGGCCCAGACACTGGGTAGACTACATGAGTAGGCATGATAAGACTGTATGAGCAGGTTCTACTCCACTTGTAGCATTTTGTGTCTGACTTCCACATTCCACTGTAGATGTAAGAATTCCACTACGGCCAAGTACAGGGGTAAGGAGAGGCTGTTGTAATTGGGCAGAACAGAAGTTGTATGTAGCAAAGGACACTCTTCCTGAGATGAGAGCATTTTTAACTTCTACAGTAGAGGTTAACTGAATGTAGCAGTTTCTCACTTGTTTGTTTTTTGTTTTTTTTTTCAAGGTACCTTGCAGTTGGGAAGAGCACTCGTGGTCAAGCTATACTTGGCCCAGAAAATGCAGATATCACCAAAGATCCCTCATGGGTCAAACGATGACTTTGAAACTGAACATCCACAGACAACAAGCCAATCTGTGTGACTGCATTAGGGGTTTTTTAGTAACTCAGCAGTGAAATATTCATTGCTGTTTTTCAGCAGTGTTCACCAAGCCAGTTAGAAGCTCCCCTTCTTGAAATAATGATGTGAAATATTTTCTAACCATACACTATTCGAGAGCAAGAATTACATGCTCTGCATGGCGAAGACAGACTTTAATCTTTTACTGAAGCCTCACTCCTCCAATCACATGAGTACTATATAAATGAAATATTTTTGTATATGTAAAACTCTAGTTTTAAATGGTGTATTGTTTGAAACCATGGCTGCTGTTGAATATATAAAGAGCTGTCTCTCATACTGACAGATCATTCTGTGGTGTGGTAATTCCAGCTGCCTCTGCATAAGCCACCTCCAGCCTGAGCAGTCTGTGACAGTACATTCCACCAAGCTGAGTCTGCAGTGCAGTGCAGTGGGCGAATCCCTAATCAATCAGGGGAGTCTATTTTATATAAAGTTCAGTTTAGCTTGACAGTTTTGGCAACATTCAGTCTGATTTCAGTATGCCATGATCTAGTATTTAGCTTGTGGTCAAGGTCCAGTTAACATAAAGTGGGAGAAGAAAACATTTTTGGCTGGTTGTCAGCCTCATTACTCTTTCTGATCAATATTGAAGGTGTTAATAATCTTAAACTCTGAGAAAAAAGGAAAGAGGAAGCTCTCTCAAGAATCTCAAGTTGCTAAAGCTGTTCCTCCCCACTCCCAACTCCAAGAACTATTTTTATCATTCCTGTACAAGTGGAAAGGATTCCAGCTCCTAGCCTGATCCCGAAGCAGTAGTGAAAAACATGTGGCCTGGTGTGACTGAGTACTTCCTGCAGAGTTGAGGAAGGAAATGGGGTCTTTCTTTTTCCTTCACTGGAGTGTACAGAGAATCCTTCAAATGCCATTCCCCCAGTTGTTTAAAAGCAAGTGAACACATGTGATGTTTGCAACAGTATTTTATTTCACTTCAGGAACATTAAGCACATCCTGTAACTCAACACAAGAACTAGCCATCTACACTTATTTTTGGGGTGTAAGTACTCTGAAACAAAGTGCAGTAGATGAGTAACTTACGGAGTGCATAGAACGGTGTTGCACTTGCTTGTTAAAGGGCAGTATCAGTAACTGGTGTTTTCCATTAGATGCAAGGGTTTGTTTCAAACATAACACACAAATAGGACAAAATCTGTGTGACAGCTGAACGTCTTGTTTCACATAAAGTGCTGGAACAATAATTTAAATGTTACAAAACAAAGCTTTAACGATTCTAAAGCATTGTTACTCACAATGTGCATCTATGACAACAATCTAAATGTGGTGTGTTTAGATGGCTCCAGTCTCAGCTTCCTTTGGGAGCATGGCCACGTGTTCCAGCTGGCCTGAGTCTGACACATCATAGCTGGTCTTGTACTTGGCCAGGATCTTCATCAGCGGTCGCAGCTTCAGCCACCACTGCTCCTTGGGAATCCTGTGTCTGGGGGGGAAACAGGGATGTGAAATACATGGAGGGTAAGGCAAACCTTCCTTATAAATGGGATCAAGTGTTGACTGTCATGGGGGACTGTAAAACACTGACCCAAATGAGGAGAATCAAGGACAGAATCCCAAAGAAATGAACAGGTCTTACTGGAAGATGTTAAGCATAAATTTGTCACAAAAATGCTGCCCCACTGAACTGAAACAGAAGTAATTCTAGGTATTAAGGCAAAGGAAGTCACACAGGAGTTACTTAGCAGGACAGGAGAGTCCTAGACTTCACCATGAGACTTAAGCGTGTAAGGGGGATGAAGTAAAAGCACAAAGGCAAGAGAGAAGTGAACAATCCCAAGTGGATTGGCAGAACTCAGGCCTAAGGCAAAAGCAGTAAGGCGTTGGGAAGTGTTTGTTTGAAGAGGTAGGTGCAAGGCAGGCTGTGGTGAGGTGTTCACCACCAGTGCATACGTACACAAAGTCTGTTTCACTCTTGAGCTCAGCCACGGGTTGGAAAACAAGGTTGCGTCTCCGCATTCCCAGCAAACAAACTGAGTCATCGGTATTGGCAAATACTTTCCCTAAAAAGAATGAAGTAATTTAGTATCTTTCATACATGTGTAAGGGAAAATAACATTTTTCTGTAATTAAGCTGAAGAAAAAAAATACAGTAGCCTAATTTCAGCTACTGATTATTTAACAGAATGATAAAACAACAAATTAGTGCTTTAATAGGGTTAGATCTTAATTTTTTAGCTTAATTTTGGTGATTAGTAATGAAATAACAGTGCAATGAAACAACAAAAGACTGAATCTTAGCATCCAGTTTTAGATCAGATTTTAGGAAGTAGTGCTTTAAAAAAATTCCCAAAGACAATGTATTACCTCCTTCTGTCTCCCATGAAGGCAGCATGAAACAAAAAAGAACAGATGTAACTATACAAACATCAATTTCTGCATGCATGAAAACCTGCAATCACACTGGCTATTTTGTTTAAGAGGATGATGAAACAGGTATCTGAATTATTGACCTCACTCAAGTGGAGAAGCTCACACAGCAGGAAGCACATCAAGGCACTACTGAATAATAAAAACACCAAGATAGGAAGTATGTTGACTAGGAACCATTCATATGCTTGTAAAGTGGAGTAGTCTTACATACTGACAACAATCAAAGACAGTGTAAAGACTGCATCAAACATTTCTGCACCTTTCCGGTAGGTTTCTTTCAGTTTTTTGGAGATCCACTGCATAGCTTTTGCTGAAATTTTTGTCCCAAAATTTCTATCAAATGGTGAAGGTGCTCCACCCTGTGTGAAAATTGAATTCTAGGTTAGCTTATCAAACCAGGATTGGTGTGTGTTTTATCAGTTACCTCTGCTAATGGCCTGCTCTACCTCTTCCATTTCCCCCACTTAGAAAAACAAACCAAAAGCCCCACCCCATAAATCAATCTGAAGTGTTTAAAATTTGTGTTCAGAACCTGTGGAATTCTCACAGAATCAATACTACTTCTCAGAAGAATGGAGGGGACTGTGCACTTTCCTCCATCTCAGCCTTGGTGATAAGAGTAGCCAAATCAGAAACTCCCTTTGCCCACCAACCAGCTGCATAGTGAGATAAAGCAATGCAGGCTAAAGGAATAGCTCACTTCTGTCTCTTCCACAAAAACACCCATCTGCAGATTTTCTTAATGAAATCTCTGCTCTTCAAGAGGGTTCAAGAGGCAGACACATTACAGACATTGTATTATGAAGAAGGTATTACAATTAATTTTAAGACAATTAGTGGAATTACTAATATCGACAGAAGAGAAATAAAAATAAAATTAATATTTTTCCTACATTTTTAAAAAGGGTTTGCAATAAAACCTGATGCTAAAAAAGCCTTCCGAGTAGCCTACAAACAAAACCACATACTTTTCCTTAATCTCAAGTCAGACTTAGTATGAAATGCTTGAATAATGTAGTGTATACACTCTGTGCATGCAGAGTTGCAACTTTGTAACTTTAGGGTTGTATTTACCTGCTGCATATGGCCCAATACATTTTTTCGACAGTCAAACACTCCTTTTCCTTCTTCAGAATACAGCTGATAAATGAAATCAGTTGTGTAGTTCTCATTGCAGTTCTCATTTCTGTAAGTTAAGGCCAGATAGCAAATTTACTCCAAAGCACTGGATGTCTTTCCAGCTACTGAATGACAAGTCTTTTCCCTTTTCCTGATAGCAGTAATCCTGGCTTGGACATTTTCATCTGAGCACATAACACTCAGTTCCATGTAACAGGCTCATGATTTTAAAGGTTTTTATACTCAAGGCCATAGTGTATGTGACACACTACCATTAGTAAGAAAGAATTTAGAATAAAAGACAAACCTGACAAAAAAAAAAACAACAAAAAAACAACAGATTGAAGATAGGATGAAGTATTATTAGATTACAGAGCAAATGAATTTATGCAGAAAGAACTTTTGGACTTGAACTTCCAGACAGGTCCCAGGATTGCCTTTTGGAGGAGCAACAGCTTTTCTAAAAATTTTAAAGGAATAATCAATACAGACTTGGAGTATCATTCCAAGTGGCCAAGTAGCCTACCTGGCTGGGAATGCTCAGTATCACTGATGCCATCCATTGCAACTACTTTCACCTACCTCAGCACTAGACCACGCTGGATACTGGTTTTCATTTTTTCAGTCAAGTGTTCCACATTAGCCTAGAAACAAAAGTATTTTTAAAGATCCATACAGAACTCTCTATCTGAAACAACTTTTATGAGCCTACCTTTCCTGAGAAGTTCTGTCAAATATTCCACATAAATCATTATGGGCAAATTCAAATTACCAAGATTTTTAGAGGTTCAGGATAAGATACTGTATATGGCTATTCATCTTGGGTTAAAACTAACAACTTTCTCTAAATCAGAAGTATCAGATTTTATTAACTGAAAAGTGGTTTTATATACTATATTGGTACAGCATCCAACTTGATATACATAAAAATACAGAAATTGTCCCTGAAGTTTACAGCCTACCCTTACTTCCTGCCAACAAATGCATGGGGATAAATTCTGATTAATTTCATGACTCTGTGTTTCTCAGGAAATTTCTATCCTTTTAGCTTTGTGTTTGTCCATGACTGCAGCTAGCACTAACCATCTTAGAAGTGTAAACTCCTCACAGCAGACAAGTTCTATATCAACCTGTGTATGTACTACACCATAATCTGTAATCCTTAAAGCCTGAGGGTTTTATTTTAGTAACACCTCCAGACATGCTCCGAATAGCTGTGGTAACAGAGTCAGTATCTGAAAAACCTGACATACTGGTCAGTTCCTATCCTGAACAACCTTTAAAGACAACTCTACCATAATGAAAAAAATACTGATCTCTTGTTTTTGGCTTTATTTTAAAACTACCCAGGCCTGGTCATTTAATTTCAATTTCAATCAGAAGACTAAAACTGAAACAATTCATCTAGTAGTGCTTAATGGCCAATACAATTATTTTTGTCATTTTACTGAACTTGGCTGTCAACAGTGATGTCTATGTTCCTTTATGTAATGCTATGGGCACAGGAACTGGCACGACAAGTGCAGATTTTAGGTACAACCTCAACTGTTTTTTTTTTCCACGAGCCATCCAATTCAAGTATACACATGTACAACAGCTTTAGATCTATTGAAAAACGAGCCAAAGGTGCTGAATACCTGGAGCTCTCTGATATCAAACTGCTCCTCGAAGATGTAGGCAGCATCAGCTCCTGCTGCCAGGGCCCCCATGTTGGCCAGGTAGCCGCAGTAGCCGCCCATGGTCTCGATGATGAACACGCGGCGCTTGGTGCCGCTGGCCGACTGCTTGATGCGGTCACACGTCTGCTCAGAGACACCACAGCCTCAGTATGCACTAAAACCCCTCCTTTTTACATTTATGAATGGCATGCAGCTTGGTGTCACCTACTGCTAACAGCAACATTTAAAATAAAGCATTTATAAAAAATAAATCTTTAAAGAAGTCCAAAACGGCAGAACCCGTGTAACTATATTAATTATCCAATAAAGGATTTATTATAAATCACATACTGAACACCAGGGTAGAAACGTTTTTCTACTAGCAATTCTTAACATTGATTTGCTTCCTTCAAATACTGAAACAAGTGGCATTAACCAGTTGTATATCTGTTTTCTAACACAGATACAAGTAGATATAATGAATCTTTTAAAGGAATTGTGGTATGAATAAACTTCTTTAACTCTATTCATTACTTATGCTTACTACTTCTTAGTATTGGTATTAAAATTCACTGCATTCCCATCTACACTGAACTTCTTAAGTCCTGAACATGTATTGCCCAATTACTTTCCTGTAATGATTTTCACATAAATATAATTCATTCAAGCACTACTAGTGCATGTTTTAAAATACTTTTGTTTTTTTTACTAACGTGTACATACTTATTGTCAGAAGACTGAAATCTCGACTTGCACTTTACTCTGACCAGCATAAGGAATGTTCTCTACAAGGACATCTGTTACATGAAACCAATTGACACCAATATTTATTAGAGCTGCCTAAGAGGCGTGGAAAGTAACAAAGACAGAGGCAATCTCCAGTGTGGCAAGACCTAAGAATTTCAAGAAAACATTGTAACTCAGGAAAATGCAGAAACCTAGGAACTAATTTACTATTCACCTTTAGGTTTTAATAATAAGAATCTACTTGACAGGCTCACATCCTGGAATGAATATTTCTACTACTTGAAGTTATTTTAAGGTTGCTGATTAATGTATTTTCCTTTCAGAAAGCAAGTAAGAGAAATAAAAAGGTCCTGTTTTCTTCTTTGTCTTAGAAACAAATAAATAGGACATACCACACTTTGTGACAGGAAGAATTTTGTGAAACTGATGTAGTGTCCCAACACCAGTTCTGTTTAATAAAAATGGAAATGAAAGTACCTGGGAAGTTTGTCATCTTGCAACCTGAATTATAGTAACATTAAAAAATCCCCATGCTTTACTGATTTTTTGAATAAGTGTAGGTGCTGTAATATTTAAAGCATTTCTATTTCATAGTTTTTTAAAACCAGAACTTCACTCAGCTAACTGAAAATACTACTTCAGGCTGAAATTCAGATTGTGAGCAATACGGTCCTTAAAACCAT
Organism: Aegithalos caudatus; assembly: GCA_013389925.1. Lineage (NCBI taxonomy): Eukaryota > Metazoa > Chordata > Aves > Passeriformes > Aegithalidae > Aegithalos > Aegithalos caudatus. The sequence continues at coordinate 145,685 of WEIU01014834.1, forward strand.
ACAGAAAAAAAATCATTAACTGATACATGAGGAAACTTAATAAACTCTGGAACATCTAACATAATACAGTTTAATGCATTTCAAGACTAAGATCAGTGTATTCATGTATTTAGGTTAAGCTAACAAAAGATACATGTAATTTAATTTATACATATTTTATGTATTTGCATATATGGATATTATGTGCTTAGACACAAAAGTGCAGCATCCACATGAATTTATTCAGAATATGGATATTGTTACCCTAAGCAGGAAAGTATTTTAAGAAAAATTTTAAGAAAACTGTCTTGGGTTTTACTTCCTTCTTCCAAACATTGTTTCATAAAAATTTTTGCAGAATACTATAGCACTGGAAAAATTTAATTTTTTAAAGAACTGCCTGAAACTGGCTATGTATTATGTGTTTAACTTACGTTGTAAAACAATCTTGTTTTTAGACAATAAATACATGTGTGAAGATTTTCACCATTTTGAGAGTTAAAATATTTGTAAACCCCCAGATTTCTAAAAAGGTTTTCCATCTGCTGGTAGGAGAATGAAATTTCCTGCCTTTTGGGAATCTCCAAGTACTAAGCAAAGAGGCAAATCAGTCATTGCCTATGGGACTTAACACTTGAAATCTACTTAGAAGGATTTCTATCCTTGACTGAACAAGAGATAGAGTAGAAACTTCCTACCACCAAATCAAGTGTTCTGCTACTAGCATTAACTAAACATCCTAATGACAATGAAATTCAAATGATGCAACCATGTTTTTTTCTTACTGAAAGCATTACTGAAATCTATACAAACTGTAATTAAATTAGTACCAAAAACAATTAAGAGGAAGCAGCGCTACATGCGATCATTTGTTGGCCCCACTGTGTGATTTTCAAAGTTACCACTTTTGAAGGTGCATCAGTCACAATTAGCAGACTTAGCTACTTCTCTATAAATGTCAGGCCAAGGGGGAAAAAGCTAAAGGAGTGGTACAGTACCCATGTCCTGCCTATGAATGTTTCTACATGAGGAGTCCCCACAACACCTGAGGACATCTCAACCCAGGGGTGCTGCACTGCAGTTCCCAAAGGCCAGGCCACTCTGTTTTCTGCCACAGCTCTTCCAGTTACCTACTGGAGCTTTTTAACTCGCTGTGTAAGAACACTTCACTTGTATAAAGCAGGAAAACAAACCTGCTTTTTGCAACCCCCTGGATCTGTAGACTTCACTTCCTTGGCAATTACTTCATGATTAGTTACATGGCTTGCTAATGATGGGTTTGATAAAACTCAGAGCTGGTAAGATTTACTCATTTGTTTGCATTAGATCTCAGCTCAGTTCCCTTTGCTGTGTCTTAAGCAGAGTAAATAGGACTGAAAGAGCTCATAAAACAGTTGTACCCAAGGGAAAAAACTATGGTAGACTAAAACTAGAACATTTATTCTGACTCTGCACTGTTTAGTTGAACATCAGAGACACAGTTAATTGCTTATATTATCCATGTATTTATATGCACTTAATGTATGTTAAGCCTAATGGAGTCTACAGGATTATTCATGTGTTTGGTGTTAATCATGTTCTTAAAATGCTTTCCTGCACAGTAGAGCTCAGTCAGTAGTTCATCCAACAAATGGAGCATTTATTTATAAAATATGTGCTTTCTTTTTTACCTAAAAAATACATAAGATAAAAAAAAGAAATAGAAAAAAGTAAAATAATTGATTCTCATTAAAAGCTAATACCCTAAGCACTAATGTAGGAGTCTGGAAGAACAAAAGAGACTACCCAAAAGTCAAGCACATAACATAATAATTTTCTAAGGTTAATCTTTAATCAGTCTTGGAAAACTGAACTATTAACCATTAAAAAACACAGTAACTGAGTTATTTAAGAAAACCAGATATTTCGAGATCTTTAGGTATCCTCCTCTTATGCATTTTATCAACTTAACTTTTAAAAGATACGCAGTCTTACCTCCACAATAGCATTCAAGGCAGTGTCAGCACCAAGGCTATAGTCTGTGCCTGGCACATTGTTGCTAATAGTAGCAGGCAACACACACATAGGAACTCTAAACTCCTCAAAGCTGGCACGGGCCTCGTGGAGCTGCACACAACTTTCAAAGGCCTGAAGCAGTGGTACAAGTATGAGTGAAACATTCCTTGTCTTTGCACTGCTCTGCTAATGACTCCTGGCATGTGATGGTAAATGTGGCTGTCCATTGGCCCAAGTAAATACAATTGGTGAGATTATTTGGGGGTGTGGAAATATCCTGATCATACCACAACAGTGCACTGGGGTTGCATTGGCACAATGCTCTTTGAAGAAATGCAGAGGATTAGTACAAGTTAGTACAGACTGAACGTGAAGTGTACACACAGCAGAGAGGTCTGAAGCAGCTGGGTAGGAAAGCATGGCAAAAAGCTAGACTGGAAATCATTCCACAAGAAAGAACAAAAGAACAGAGTTTGATACATGCTAAGAAGCTTAGAAAGTTAACTAGTAAAACCCTTGAAACTTGAAGAAAATGCTTAAAGAAAGACACTAAAAAAACCAAAACTATGTTATCCTAGAAAGTCAAGACACATCTATTTCCACCAAGAGAAAGGAAAAAATAAAGGTCCACCCATGCCTTCAAAGTTTCATCAACATCACACATCTGCCTATGTGCACATAGACTGGATGTAGGCCTAGAAAAATCCAGGAACATGTGCACATGGATGAGTTAATAAGATCTGGAAGTATAGGTCAAGGATTCTTTGAAAAGCAGTTTTAGGTCCTTGGAAAGACTCCAAACTCTACAAAATATATAATCATGTCAAAAGGATTAGGTGTTCCTAGTGGATGTCAAAATAAATGTTAAGATTTTGCAGCTGTTTTAAGTAAACATACTTTACATTATTCCAATTATTTCTAATCTAAACTAATCAGCATCTCTCATGAAGTATGGCAGTTCGGAGAACTGCCTATGTAATGGCTCTCCACCAGAAAGCCTGATTACATAGAACACTATTTTTTTATCTCCTTCTCCCAGAAACTGATGTTCACAGAAGTCTCATTTTCCTGATTTCTCAAATATGTTCAGAGAAACAAACTATTGCAGATCAAAATTACATACCTACTGAGCTATCTTCCAGGCATATCTGCATAGTGACTGATTTAAGGAACAACAACTTCGGGGCTTTTGTCCTAGACAGAGCAGATCCTGTTCAGTGAGAAGACAGGATGTTTACAGTTGTAGGTGCATAAATGCAAACTGACTTTCTAAAAAACCTCTCTTTTCAGGTGTTTTGTAAATCCAACAGCTCAGTGCTACACATTTAGTTTGAGGCTGAAACACAGCCTAAAAGATGGCACTTTCAGACTCAAAGAGCTGAGAAGCAGTACAGCCAGGAGCAACAAACAGTAATGGCTTATTGAGTGGCTGAGACTTCACTTAGCAAATTTCAGTAATTGCCTGACCCAACTCAGCTCAGTCAGGCTGCCTTGAACTTACATTTCTACTAAAAGAATAAAGACATATAAAGTAAGAGTGGTTGGTAAAAACCACACAGCTTCCTGCAGATCTGCAGAACATGAGTTTCTCGAAAAGGTTTTATATAAAGACTTCTGGAAAACCAAGTTAAAGGGAGATGTAGAGCAATAACTAACATAACTGGTTAGTCTGCATTTATGGTATGTTTAGATGGAGTTAAGATATGTTTTACTTGCATTAAATATTGCCATTTTATTTGATGCAAGTGATTTCAGCCAACATATCCAATGACTGTACCTTCACCAAGCACGAGCATTAGATGATTATATGCAACATCTTTGCACCACTGTGGCAAAATATGAAAATGCTTTTAATACATGGTCACTTAATTATAAAGGGCAAATAAGTGATCAATGGCTTTAGTAACCACTATGCTAGTATTTGTTTTTTAATTTACTACAGTAAGGTCATAGAGGGATACTGCACTATGTTAATAAAATGGCTTAATAATTTCTTACCCTTTTATTGGATTTGTGTTACTAAAAAGGTTATTGCCATAACCAACATAACCAAGGATGCTTTATAAAAATTCATGCAGTCAAGCAAAGACTACTGTTTGTTGACTTTAAGTTGATCTAAATACAAATGGCCACTGAAGGGGATGGAGTTACTGCCCTTACTCCACATCAGCTGTTACTAGGACTGAAAGAGATGAAAAATTAACAGGTTAGCTAGTGGCCAAGGCTAATTTTCAGCTTCCTAGTTCAGAGTAATGTGGAGCCACATATGCTACTGGGAGCGTACAGGTGTCTGTTTTCCACAGGAAATGTGTGGAGACTGCCTTAAGGCATCTGACTGTAGCTTGCTTTGTTCCTCAGGGATTTGATTTTTTTCTCCCACAAAACCAAATCATCAGTCTGCACCCCCTTTTCCTTGGATGAAAGGAAAGTTTGTCAAAGGACACAATAGAAAGTTCTAGCCTCTCCCTTTTTCAGGTTCCATTTTTCTCACGTAGCTGATATGTTTTCCTTTCATTTCATGGTTGCTACATTTCTGAAGTCTGATATCTAAAATAACATCCTATTCAATTAATTGAATTTGCAACATACTTGAGAATATGGTTTTTGTTATAGTAGTTATTTTAGTGATGCTTCATTTAATAGAAAACTCAAAGTTCAGGTTCTTATCCTTCAATCCTAAAAGGATAACTTTGTATGCCTATATATATATATATATATATATAGGCCTTAAGCATATCCTCCTCAGGTAGAAACATCCAGCTTTTCCCAGGTATTTTACATTGATGTCGCCATTAACAGTTTTTCTAATATTCTGAAAAGTGAAGTGAAATATACAGTTTATCATAAATTTAAAGCACTATTCAAAAGATAAATCAAATTTGAAGCCAAGATTTTAAAACAGAAGTGGAAAAATGGAACATTTCAAAAGGATCCCTTGATCCATTAAAGAATCTAAATTAGTTATTGAGAAACCTATCCACTGTTTATGCCTTTGTGAGGAGAACATTTTTCACTAATCTCTCATTCAGAAGTTATGTATCTGTTAAGTCTGTTTTTTTTAATTGTTTTTCTTTTTAAATGCAGGATTTTAACACATTTTATCAGCAAATGTTTCAGGGTACTATTTACATGGCTTAACAAGTTTAAACAACTGCAAGTGTCTAATGATGCCAAACAGCAACAATCCCTCATTACCAGCACAATTGTACTTACCTTGCTAGAGGTGGGCAAGTAAGAACAGAACAACAGAAAAACTAAGTGTCATGACACTTTGGTGTTCAGAAGAGGTTCTACTGCTCTGAGAGCACTGTAAACTATGATGCATTTATTGATCTAACTGTGGTAACAGGAATAAAAAACTATGTATAAACTAGATTAAATAGATTTTCATGTCCACCTCCTACTTTTGCTTACCACAGTCAATTGTATGACAATATATTGAGCTTATTTGGTCACATTTAACAGGGGCACAGTTGATACTGAGCCGGATCTGAGTGTGGCACAAAAATGAAAGGAGGTATTTTTCACTGGGAGTTTTGGTGAATCATGTTCAAACAATCAGAGCAAAAACAATGAAAAGATACCAAGCAGAAATGTTTCCTGAATGCTAAGAGTCTGCCCCATAAAAAAGAACCAACAAAAACAACAACAACAACAAAAAACACCAACCCCAAATTTAATTATCCACTCAACTGAATCTAAATCTTGCAAAGCCATTACTTTTCATATTTATTCTAGAGAAAAATCTAGGCAAAATAAAACTAAAAACAAGCAGAAAAAAAGCCATTAGCAAAACAAAAAAATGCTTCTGAAAAGTTTTCAACTACTGCATGGAAAACATGGAAATACAAACATTTTCTACAATGAAGGCAAATGATACCTAGAAACCTAAACAGAAAGCAAACCACAGCAATACAGACTGACTGACTACAATATATCCCCTTTGCATGAAATAACCTAAAAAAAGAAGTCAGTTTGGTTAACAAAGTTTATGAAGATAAGAGAAGAAGGAAAGCAGATGTTATGCACAATCATTTTACTCACCTTAGCTCGTGATCAGTCATTTTGGAGGGATATTTTTATTTACCAGAACTGGAAATAATATCAACACTTATAACCCAAGTTGTCTATAAAGAATTCATTCAATTAACTTTGGTTAGCTTACAGTCTTATTCAAGGCAATTCTTCAGGAAATTGATACTTTCTAGCTGAAGGGTTTCTTTTGATGAAGTTAAAATTATTTATGTTGCAATGGTAAAAAAAAAAAATACGGTAATGCATTCAAAGTTGGTGGCATCAGAAGAATCCTTAAAATGAAAAAGCTATCATAATTAAAATGTTTGAATACATTTAAGTGATAAGAAAACTGTCATTTCATTTTCATAAGCAGCTTGAAACTCTTTTTGTCCAACTGACTATGCTTTCTGTTCAACTGAGATTAGACTTAGAGGACTGTGGAATGGCTAAGGCTGGAAGGGACCTCGGGAGATCGTGCAGTCCAAACCTCTGCCAAAGCAGGATCACCCAAGCAAGTGACACAGGAACAATCCAGGCAGGTTTGGATGCTTTATCTCCATAGGAGACTGTACAACCTCCCTGGGCAGCTTTCTCCAGTGCTCTACCACACTGTAGAGAAGTTTCTTTCCTCCCAAGAGATTAAACATTCAATTTTTACTTTATGTTACATAACTGGATTTAATTTAAAAAAAAACTTAGCATGTCTCAACTCTTTTTATTAAACCTGATATTAGCAGAATAAATGTAATGTCTACTATTTGAAAAATATGAATTTTACATATTCTCTTAGAGGAGTTAAGATGCTACATAACTTAAGAATCTCCTCAACAGAACAACTCTCTTTCAGTGTTTGTTGCAGCTGGGTATACTACAACTCTACATATTATGAACAGGGATTTTTTTCTCTACAGTGCAAATGATCAAGTCTCAGCTTTAGGTTTCTTTTTTATACAGCAACAGATGCCATCTTATCTTGCACTTAAAAAACTTAGAGGTTGTAGTTTCAGAAGAAATTAAATTGAATTGTTTGGGATCCCTGACTTTCTCTTTTCTAAAGTGGTGTCATGACTGTGGCTACATCAAGTAATTGTAATTTCCCATATCACATTTCTGAAGTTCTGGTCTACAAAAATATCCAGTTGTAGCCAATTGAGTCAAACAACTGCTTTGTTAGTATGTGCACATACCAGAGCAGACTTACATCAGTTATAGTGTTCAGAGCAGTATCTGCACCAATGCTGAAATCTGAACCCGGTACATTATTGGATACAGTGGCAGGAACCATAACCATTGGAACACAGAATTCATCATATTTCTCCCGGGCAGCTGACAATTCCAGAAGTCCAAGGTAAGCCTGTTGGGCACAGGCATCAGGTGAAAAATTAGGATGAATAAATTAAGGGCAGAGTTGGGATTGACAAAATGAGAAGGGCCACAGGGGGAGCCATTTCTACCACAGCACACTTCAGCAAGTCAGAGCACTAAGGAACCACTAAAATCTAACACAGACAAAAAAGAAAGTATTAGAAACAGGCATACATCTGAAAACAACAAATAGAACATATGTTCTCTTGAAAATAAATAATTTAGACACAAAATGTTGGTTTTCAAACTAAACAAACTAATTCTCCAATCTTCAGGTACCGTTACTCCGGACTTAAAAATCTTAATATTCCTGCATTAGGATCATAGCTAACAGCTTGGACAAATAAGGAAGATACATTCTTTATCAAGAAGCAATGAACACATTTTTTCCACAAAGAGTAGGCAAAATACTTTCCTGAAAAAAAATTTCCAATTTTTTTTTAAACAAAGCAAACATGAAATGCAGAAAAAAAAGCATTTATTTCTCTAGATCCATTACAGATTTTGACATGCACTATGTAAGAAGAGTGGCTTAAAGAAGGAACCATAGCGCAATTTCTACTATAGTCAAGAACTTGTGCAAGGATGTTCTAAGTATTAATACAGTATAGACTTAAACTTGCACTACAGAAGTTATTAATTTATTTTAATATAAAAAACTGTAACACTACCTCATTTATCCATTTAGCACATCTGTTTAGCAGCTTTAGTCACTGTCTTGAATGCCAGTTTGCCAGAGAACCACTGACTGACAACACTTATGATTGTAAACACTGTCTGTGCCATGTATCATATACAGATAGAGCCAAATGCACCTTACATGAAGATTGGGTCAAAATCAAAACAGACTATTAATTTTGTTAGGAATTCTATTCTACTTAGACATAATTAGATATTTCAGTGTACCTCAAATCCACCAATAACCATAAGGGCGTTAATGTTGTTAGTGCGCATCTGCTCAGCAATCTTCTCCAAATATTTTGCAGGAAGAGTACTAAAATCATTAAACCAAAAGAAAAATAAAAACAATTTACAGACTGTGAAGCACTAAGAACTATTACTAAGCTGAAACCATAAAGTGAACAGGCAACACAATGATTTTACAAGTAACTTCCAGAAAAACAATAAGGAATCATGTCAACTGTAAAGAAACTGCAGGTTTACAATCCTTTAAAGTGTAAAGACCCCAGGAAATTTTTAAGTTCATGTCCCAACTCCCACTCTTCAGAGCTGGTTCAGTACTATGAAGATACCTAAGTTGGAACACAAAGATTTGAACAAAAAGCTAATTGAAAACACCCCAATGTACAAAAAATGAGCACTCAAAAAAACACTAGGTGGAAAGACAACAGCATGGAATCATACAGAGGTTATATAAAGTCCTATAATTCATCATACCAATTGACAAAAATATTGATGTTACCGTTTTGTACCAAGAATTGATCCTCCTTGACCAGTCCAACCTCCAACATCTCCCCAGGAAATTTCCTTTATCTTTGAACGAAAGAAAAAAAGGAGATTTTAAGTGATTATCCAATTACTTCTCTTGAGCTGCAGCCAACACCAGGTACTACTTCATGAAAAGCTGATGGAGCAACTTGTTGGGCACTGATATCACTAAAACTAAATGAGGCTGAGAAAGAAAACAGCATCAAGAGTTTAACTCCATTTCTCTCAAATTACTACAATCCTTTCTGTTCCATTTGTTCTTTCTTCTTCCAGACCAAGATGAACCCTTTCATATACTGATCCTATTTTCACATCCTCTCCTACTGAATGTGAAGCAAAAAAATCTAAAGCTAGATCCCTGATTTAAGTTTTGGGATCTGTGGCTTCAGCCAGGCAGAGAAATCATTAGTCTTGCATTCAGTTTCTCTTCAGTACACCAACAAATGCATAACGTTTAAAAACAGGGGAATAGAATAATCTAACTTAACCTAAGGAAAAAAAGTTTTCTCCCTCAATAATCACCATTACAAAGTTTCTTACAGCAAAGGAATAGATATGCAACAACTCATTGTTCAGAATCAGAGATTATTCTGCTACTCTGTGAAAAAACTACAACATGCTAAACATTGAACAAAATTGAAAGGTAGGGTTCATCTGAACTGATCTTGTAGCTGTGCAGCATGTGATTAGTAACACTCAGCATAAATGACTCTACAGACCTGAACAGTTAATAAATACAGTTGCAATCTGGGTTTTACAGATCTTTATGAAATAAAAGCACTTAACAGAACCAGTTCCCTCAGCAGTTATGACAGAACATAAGAACATACGTTCCAAGAACATGACCAAAGGTGGTGGTGTGGGATGGGGTACACAGCACTTGGTAATGCCCATGTGACACTGACCTTCCCTCGAGCGAATCCTTCAAAACCATCAATGACAGCAAATATTTTGTGACCTTCAGTTATGCCAACTCTCACTGCAGCCCTCACTGCGGCATTCATTCCAGCTGCAGGGGCACCAACATTTAAAACTGCCACATTAAAATTAGTCTGCAAGATAAAAATAATAATTAGTAAGGACTTGGATTTCTATACCACAGTTAATTTGTACATCACCTGCAGTTGCTAAATACTGGAATGCAGGAAAGGAAATTTCAAAGCCCCTAAACATGCTGAAAATTTAAAGTTAACTGGAAGCTGAAGACATATTTCCCCACTTGCGGAATATCAAAGAGACAAAATTTAAAAAAAAACAATGTTTGTTCTTAAAGAAGATTTCATCATAATTTCCTTTGGCTTACAAGTTAAATTATTCAGGTTTTTATATTCTAGTCCAGGTTCAAGAAATATAAAACAGAATCACAGAATGGTCTGGGTTGAAGGACCATAAAGATTACCTTGTTCCAACCCCCTGACATGGCCAGGGACACCTTCCACTAGATCAGGCTGCTCAGAGCTCCACCCAACCTGGCTATTGTTATTCAACCAGTTTCATGTTACTAAAGCAGACTTTTTTTTTTTTTTTTTTTTGCAAACACACCAACAATAGCAAAAGAAAAAAAAAAAAGTAAGAACTGATTCTAGCACCACAGTATTATGTCAGTACAACGCAGAGTGGAACAGACAAGTTTTAAAACTAAGCTATTGGCCAGGTTTTTCAAGCAGCTGTCAATACATTAGCAAACAGGAGCACTCAGTATCTTTCCCAACACCACGTATTTTTAGATTATTGAGGTTTTTAAAATATTTCTGAATGACAATTGTAACAGTTTGGTCCTGAGGAAGAGGTATATGTTATTTAGCTTTATTCTGGGGGATGAGAACAAAAAACAAAATAAAAAATAGAACAGTTGTTAAGTAATGATCATGGAAACTCATCTGATTAAAAAACAAACAAGCAAGCAAAAACAAACAAAAAAATCTCCAGCCAACAACACCCCATCCCCCTGCAAAAAATAGGAGACACAAGCCAGAATATATGTAGGGTGTTTTTTCGGTTTTACTTTGGTCCTAGTACAACCAAAGGATTGTAGAAAAATGCAATATAATAACAAAGACCATAATGTGTGGAGAAGCAGTGCTGAAGCAGAGCATTCAGCTGGCTCTCCTGATCGGATCAGCTTAGCTCTTTGCTCAATTCCTGTGACATGCACATTTCATCTACTTTTTAATTCCTATTCAACCTCTTTTACTGAAGGCACACAGATTTTGTTAGTATGGTCAAATCCGAGTAGTTAGTAATTACACATGGCCTACATTTCCTTCTAATGCCATTTATCACAGAAGGTATGACAAAAGTATTAAAAAAAAGCATAAAAGCCCAGTGCTAACAGTCCTGGATTTGCACTGCTGCATAAAAAGCCCCACCACCCGAACACTTGATCCACCAAAGAAAATATTAAATATCCACCTAAAAAAAACCCCCTGAATTACTTGGATCTCTTGAAGGTCAGTCTTAGCTCCTTGCTATATTATTGATGCAATTTTGCTCCTAAATAATATTGAGAAGCTACCACCAGTAATCATTACTCAAATATTTATTTGGGAAAAAGATTTCTAGAAAGTGTAACAGTAACATCATTATGCAAATAAGGTAACAAATGATCACAAACCACAATTAAAAGAGGAATTAACAAGTGAGATGACACCGTCACCAACTATGATCAAACACAGGACTATTCAGTAAAATAAAAACAAAATAAAATCCTATCTAAGATTTGTCTGCCCACAAAATTGAGTGTCTGCTTCCTATATAAATCCAAATTTCCTTACTGTATTATGCACTGCGATGCACTTGTCCTCAGTATTGCTTCCCATGAATTCCTGAATTTCCCCTTGCTCCTGAGAAGTTTTACCCTCCAAAAGGAAGGTCTGGAATTCTTTTAATATAGGATCTTTATCTCAAGATTTTCAGAGTCATAATTACAATCTTATACATCACCCCTCCTTCCCTCCATGGTAAGAAACAAGAGCAAAACAGTAACTATTAGGACCACACATTATAACAATCGGGACCAGATGTAAATCCAAGACAGGAAGAAACTGTCTACAGCAATTTTCTGGTTACAATGATATTTCACTTTAAAAATGTTACTTATTATTAGAATAAACTAGTGTGCTTCAAGAATCTTTATAGTATTTAATTTATAAACTATGCTATAATAGGTGTCTGAAGGGAGTTATTAATAGATCCCAAAAGCAGACATGCATTGCACACTCAACAAACCCCCTCACCTTTGGAAGCTCGGCGTCCGGCCTTTTGTGCGACAGTAATTTGTACGTGTTAAGGTTGTTTTCAAAGCTCCTAAACAAATGAGTAAGTGAGATAAGCAAATAAGAGTAAAAATTTTAACTCATAGTTGTTTTAAAAGAACATCTGAATTTTTCAGAAACTTTTAAAAACTGGCATGAAGTATTAATATGACTGTTGTTGCAAATGCAAAACGTGCAAAAACTGGAAAGGAGAGAACAATGAAAAATATTCAATTCTTTAAGATAAGAGTTATTATAAAACAACTACATGGCTAACAAATTAGTTTTCTAGACTGGAAAGAAAGCATTTTATTATCAAATGCCTTGAAACAGAATCCACTCTCCTGACAGGACTGAAGAATATCTCCTCCAACATTACTGATGGAAAACTACCAACTACTTACAAACAGGCTCACAGGACTGGCCTCAAATTCATGAATAAACAAACTGATGGTTGTTACCAGTCAGGTCATACAGCACAGCAGCTTTCTGCTTTGTGACCAGTTAGCCTAGGAACAGTGACTAGTCTGACACAGCAGTGAATTACAGTTTGCTTTGTTTTGCGTGTTTGGTTGCAGGTAAGAATTTCAATTATTCTATTTAGGCAAGTCTTCTGTCTCCCCTAATTCTCAAACTCGTAAAACCATACGGATAGTAAAATAACCATACAGTTAGTAAAATATTTAAAATAAAATGTCACGTGCCAGCATAACAGCAAGGCAACTCAGCTTTTCTACAGCAAATAAACTGATATAAGCTACTGGCCATACCTTCCACGAAGCCTGACAGCCTCAAGAAATCTTCCCTCGTCCATGGCTTTCTGGACTTCTTGAGTCTTGAAAAAACAAACCGATTACTCAATATGTTTAAAAAAACACAGGAGGTGGATTATTTAATATATTCCACATGTTACTTTATTTCCACAGTGAAGAAAGAAATACTGATAATTTCCTCAATTTATGAGCTACCTCCTCTCACAGCATAAATTACAGAGTACAGGAAAAGAAGAAAGTAGAAACAAATACCCAAAGCCTTTATGGGACAAAGAAATCAATGTATCCATTATGCCTTTTCTTTTTTCAGTTTAAACTGAGCAGTTTTTGTGCAGAAACCTAACTTGTGTATGACATATAAATGAATGCAAGCATCTAAAGAATTTGTTGTAACAACAACAGAAGATCTGAGATAAAATTTTAGAACAAATTAAGTTATTTCTTTTTCCTTGATAGTTTGCAAATGAATAATAACACATAGAAAACATATATGAACTTCATTATTCATTCTAAAATATGGGAAAGTGCTGTACACATTCCATCAATGTCCTAATGAGAACAGGCAATTATTGTACATAGTAGTCTGTTGTAGTAAATAAGTAACATAAATTGGCTTGTTGCCAGAGCCTCACCATCTGCACACACTCCATCAGAGGCAGACGGACAGCCTGGTTTCCAGACAGGGACACAACACAGGCAGGGGTATCTGGAGTAGCTTCTAAAAGGGCAAGCACGGCTTCCACGCCCATACGACTCGCCTGCAAATAGAGAACGTTTGGGTGTTTCAGCAAGCACTGAAATGCACAAGGCTTCCAATCACAGAAATGGCCCTGATTTCTCTGTAACTCAAACTGACACAAATCACTCCTTGGTAAGGTGAAAGAGTTATGGGCTGTTTAATACCCATATGTATGGATAATTAAGCTTTGCATTTTGATCCTAAACATAGATTCCTTCACGCAAAGCGCTTCACTACTCTGAATTTGAGCTACTCAGACAGTTAGTGTGAGATAAGAGTTTAATTTGTCAAGTTAATCAGATAGACAACCATCCCAACCCCAAATAAACAACCAAAATGCAGTTGGTCCTGTGTGCTGCCATGGACAGTTATTTTGGGAATACTCACAAGAATTCTGTCAAAAGCTGAAGGGGTTCCACCTCTTTGCACATGACCCAGGATGGTTACTCGGGTGTCAAAACCGAGCCGTTGAACCACAAGCTGCATAGAATTGCAAAATACAGTGGGTTTATCATTATTTTATATTTATGTTAGCATCATGTAACTTAACAACACTTAGTGCTAAATGTTACTTCATAAAACTAATTCTGAAGGAAGTCAAAGGTTTCTCTAAAGCTGACAGCTATGGAAAACAGAACTTTATAGTCACAGGAGAGATAAACCCCAGGTAAAGCCAAAGAATAATACCTCCTTTCTGCCAATGACTATATTCCAATTTGTTTTCTTAATGACCCCTTTAAAAAATCAGAAAAATTCAGCTTTTTCTTAATGACTCCTTAAAAAAAATCAGAAAAATTCAGCTTAAAAGTTTTCTTCAGCTCAGACACCAATGAAATTTTTAGCAAAGCAACCATTTGGATGATACTTTGTCCAAATTACTTCACTGTGAGACAGACCAATATTAAAAGTTTTACAAGACATACAAAGTAAAATAGGATTATAAATACAGATTTCAGCTCATTTCAAACTATCAATTAAGGCACCCATGAAGCAGATGCTTTTGAACTGCTGTGTTGTATTACAGGGAGAAAATGTTCTAATTAATTGCCACTGAAAACACTGCCCTTTAATTTGACTATGTAATTTTAGATAATAAAGCACAAGTGAAAAATACAACTGTGTGACAGGCTATCTTACAGGAACAGATTTACTCTACAGAAATGTTGTTAACAATATGGCCCATCTTATGAAGAGAAATCTTGTATTATAGGGATGTTGACACTTACATCCTTAACTTTCTCTGATGTTATAGGTTTGTTGTGACTATCAATAGCTCCTTCAGCTACAATAATAATATTCAGCCTTTTCTTTCGTGCACGGTTCTGTAGTAAAAATAAAAGCACATTCATGTAGTAAAAAAAGAAAACAAGAGAAATTTACAGCATAATTTTATAGTCAGTTGCTTTACATTAAACTGCTAGAATTTGAGGAAACACTTCTTGTATTTGATCACTCGTACGTGACGTGTTCTCACACCTTTTATTTTCATACACGTCTTTTCATTGATGAAATAAAATTCTAACATCAAATTACTGAGGAAATGTACATATATTGCTTATATAGCTATAATTTTATGCAAATCCCAGAGTGAGCAGTATGATTCTTCCAAACAATCACAGAGTGCAAGAAAAGAAATTTTCAAGATCACAGAGGGCTTTATGTGACACTGAAACCAAAGACCTGCTTAAAGTCTTGATCACACTTTTTAATAATCACTGCTTTCAAATAAACATCTGCAAAGAACCAGGAATCTCAAACACATTAGGAATTACCTCTGAAAGCTTAACACACATTGTATCTTCCCAGCCTTCTTCTGGTGGATATTCAGGAATAAACACCCAATCTGCACCACAGGCTAAGGCACTAACCAGAGCAAGATACCTAATAAACAGAATAAATGATTAGACTTGTATGGTTCAGATTTCTTTCATAATTGTACCTATACAAGACACAAAATGCTGAAGACAATACATACCCACAGTGTCGCCCCATAACCTCCAGAACAAATGTCCTCTGATGGCTGCAAAAACAAGAAAAAGTAACTGAACCTAGTATCATGAAACAGCTTGTGTTTACCATGGTTACTGCACTCAAAATTCCTTAGGAAAATAGAAAAACATGAAGGAAACAGTATTATTATCACATTAAACGATATATTTAAAATTAAGTATCTTCCAATGCATAATTCATTTTTGCTACTTTCTTGCAAAACATGTATGGGCAGCTACGAGAGAAGATGTGAACCTTTACTGGCAATGTAAATGGTGCAGACCCATAGTTAAGAACTGCACTGATAGAGCTGTATTAAAAAAACTCCAGTCATTTAATTGCTTAATTCTTACTGAAATAAAGCTTATATAAGACAGATGCTGTTTTTGTACTATTCATGTTGTGTCTGGATCTCCTCTAACAGAGTATGTCTGAAGAAGTCTAAAAACATTAAAAACCAAATCTGCCCCTAAGGCTGCTGCAGTCTCCATGATCACATACTTGAAGTGCTGCCATGACAGGAATGATAAAAAAGCAGTTACTAAGGAAAAAAAAAGAAACCAAGACACTTGAAAGATGCAGTCAAAAAGGACTTTTATTTCCCCACCTACCTAACCTCTATTTAAAATGAACTTAAACAAAAGCATAAACATCTGTGTATTTGTTATCAGTCTCTATATTATGCACAATTTACCTCTGAGCAGTGGTCATGATGGCATCCACAACTTCAATTATTCTGTGCAGAGCTGAGTCAGTACCTATGGTCATATCAGTGCCACAGAAGTCATTGTCTATGGATCCAACCATTCCCACAATGTTAAGGTAAGCATATTTCTTAACAGCCTCTGCATCAATCTTTCCTGTAAAGAAGTATTCAGAGAAAGAACGGTAAGACTACTAAAAAAAATTAATTAGATGTATTGCTTGGGTGCTCTACTTTTATAAATTAAACATATCCAAACATTAAATTATGTTTAGATATTTTAGGTAGTAAGGTTAGTCAAAACTACAAACAAAAGCCAATCAAACATCCAAACAAAAGAATCCTGCACAGAACTCCTTACAGTAAGGAAGGAAATAAGAGCTTTTCAGTCCATCTCAAAGTGTCAAATAATTATCAAGTTTTGTAGCCAACCTTAAAATTGGTGGTTTCAAATTAAAACAGTATCATTCAAATTGTAGTCTCAGTCTATAACATGCAAGGAAGAAGCAAAACAATGCAAACTGGATGTGATTATGGGCATATGAAAACAGTTAGAAACCAGCATCCAACTTTTGAAGGTTTCTTTTGCAACACTGAAAGGCTCTGATTTCATGATTAATAAGCAAACAGAACAGAAAAGCTCCTATTCTACATTTTAGCAGTATCACCCAAGACAGCAATGAAAATGCTGCATCATCCAAGAGTTCTAAAGGAACTCAAGGATGAAATAGCTTAGCTGCTTAAGCACTTAAAACTACCTTAGTATCTGTGGATGGGATGGTAGTAAATATAATGCCAAAATTTTAACATGAGATTCAAGAACTATGTATCAGTGTGTTTAATGTCTACATTACAGAAAAACAGCAGAAACCATAATGAAAAATATAACTAATGTCCATGAAGATCAATATAACATTGTGAAGAAGAATCAAAATGTTTTCTATGAATGTACACCATGCATTACAAACCTCTTCTAGAGTTCCAAATGTGACTTAATATCTTGTTGACATATTCTACTTAGATTTCTAAAAAGCCATTGACAAAATCTTTTGCCAAAGGATTTTGAGGAAACTAAGCAGTCACTGTATAAGACAGAAGGCTTTTCATAGAGTAAATAATGTGAAACAGAGGGTAAAAAATACAAGGCAGTGGTAAATGCAAATTCCTGTATCTTAGGAAGGTATCCAATGGAATTCTACAGGGATCTGCGCTGTTCAACACACTCAGCAGTAACCTAGAAAAGGGAATGAGCAGCAAAGTGCCAAAGTTTACTGACCAAACTGAATTTGGGATCTAAACATATGAAGTGTTTGAGAAGAAATGAAGAAGACTAGCAAGACACAGCGAGCAGTACAGTATCAGATGGAATTCATTGCAGATAAATGTAAACTAAGACACATGAAAAAAAATGTACCCTAACATCACAAACAAAATAGCACTATTTCCAGCATAATATAATAATGCTGTTTTATTAATAAATCAGCTTCAATGTTCAACAGCAGTAAAAAAAATCAAAATATTAGAAAATATTAGGAAAAGAATAGAGAACAAAACAAAGATCATTATACTACTGTGTAGATCCATGGTTTGCCCTCATCTTGAATACTGGGTGCAGTTGTGGTCCTCCCCACCTCAAAACAGGGTAGAACTGGAAAAGGTTCAGAGAAGGGCAACAAAGATGATCAAAGATATAGAACTTACATATAAGGAACAACTAAGCAAACTAGGACTCTTCCATCTAGAAAAAGAGACGATGAAGGGAAAATAAGACAGCTGTAAAATCTCAAGTGGCATGCAGGAAGCAGGATTGATCATTTATGGTTTATTCTAACACAGAAACTATGGACATCAAATGATCTAGAAGCCAACAGGATCAAAATAAACAGAAGAAGATTCTTCACAATCTTCATTATTCAGTGAAGCTGCACAACTCTCTGCTACACAATGTTTTCAGCAAAACTCTGTAGCCTTCAAGTAGACTGTATACATTCAGGGAAAAGAAATTCATTAAGGACTGCTAACAGCATCTGGCTTAGGAAGCTCAAAGACAGAAATGGATGGAACCTATCGGAGTATTTATGTATCACGAGTAACACATAACTTCAATACAGAATTAGTTTACTCTTTACTCTTCCCTATACATTCTCCTGGATGCTATCAAACACAACTACTGGGCTGGCTGTACTTCTATCAACAACCACTTGATGTTCTGAACTTAAATGGAAAGTGACATACAGGCAGGAAAGCAACATACTTTAATAACATACAAATGTGTAGCTTGCTGTAGGACAGGAATTGCCACCTCAGATTGGATATGAGGGCATAGGGCTTTTCAAGAAAAGGTAAGAAGTTCAGATCCTGAAAATGATTCATAATAGAAGAAAAAACCCACACAGACCATTGCCCAGTAACTTATTTGGCCATTTTTGGACTTTTATGATACACATGAGCAGATGTACAGAAACCAAAAGCTATTATTTTATGAAGAACCACGCGATGTCCTGGAATTGAACGCATTTGATTTTTAAACTTTAGAGAAACCCTCTGAATACAATCTGCACACCTCCAGTCGGGGCTCAGAACTTCCCTGCAGCCTGGAGGGGAAGCCTGGGGGGGCCTGAAGGGACACTCACCTTTCTGTGCCAGCTCCTCCAGCAGCCCGCTCCACTCCTCCCTGAAGAGGTTGGCTCCGGTGAGGCTGCCGTCGCCGCCGATCACGCACAGGTTGGTGATCCCTCTCTGCACCAGGTTGAGGGCGGCCTGCAGGCGGCCCTCGCGCGTGCGGAAGGACTTGCAGCGCGCGCTGCCGATCACCGTGCCTCCCTGCACAGGGAACAGCAGCGCTTTTAGCTAACCATCGGTGTATTCCTGTGCACTTCTCAGATGGATCTACACTTCTCTGCACTTCTCAGATGGATCTACACTTCTCTGCACTTCTCAGATGGATCTACACTTCTGTGCACTTCTCAGATGGATCTACATTTCTGTGCACTTCTCAGATGGATCTATGTTTCTGTGCACTTTTCAGATGGATCTTATACTTCTGTGCACTTCTCAGATGGATCTACAATTCTGTGCACTTCTCAGATGGATCTACACTTCTGTGCACTTCTCAGATGGATCTACACTTCTGTGCACTTCTCAGATGGATCTACATTTCTGTGCACTTCTCAGAGGGATTCGTGATGAGTTTTGTAGCATAACCTCCATCTTTTAATTTTACAGTGAGGTAAAGTAATGCTAAACAAAACGTGTTCAAACCTACCTGTGAGAATTGACGTTCAAGAGCAGATACACACACAAAGGAAAAACAACAAAAAAAAAAACACTCAAAAATGATTGATAAATAGCTACTCTGGAAGGAAAATCTTAAATTACATGGGATTGATTTTAGCAGTATTACAATAAATAGGTTGTTATTTGCATATAATGGCAAGAGTAAATGCGATATAATAATTAACTATTTAGATTCATTTGCCTCAGTGTGGTGTTTTCCCCCCCCTAATATCATGAGATACATAAACAGTAAGAGAAAAAAATGTATCCCTGAAATTCAAAATTAGCATTCATTGACATTCCACAGAATTATGGAAATAACTGCCTTTAATTCCTTATAGATTAGACTAATGCTACATTATCTGTTTGATTATCTGTTGCATTTATTAATATGAATTAAAAAGCTTCTTTTGGAAATCGTGGTGGTTGTTTTTAAAAATAACTGAACTGCCCTGTCACTGAAAACTGATGGGTGTCTTGTTGGACACACATTATTTACACATGTTCTGTGTTTATGTTGTTCAGTCACTCAAGAAGTTTAATTTTTGCCTTATTTATTGTCACAGTAAAAAGTAGTATCAGCTAAGATTGACAAAACTATTTTTTTCCTGCAAATAAATTTGGAAATTATTACATCACTTTTGCATGAACATTCTCTTAACTTTAACTGGTAGTAAATCTGTCACATCTATCTAAATTTGAACTTCAAATCTGCAGTGGCTGTACTGACACAATTTACCCCATCAATAGATGTTTCAACTCTCAGGCCAGTTTGCCATCTGTATTGCATAGCTGCTAGTGGAAAGAAAAAGAAAGTGGAACAGAATTCAGCTGTCTCCAGACAAAAAGGTAGATGTGTACACATAAGATATGCTAAAAAAAATCAGGACTAAAACACATCTCTAAAACCAGGTATTTTCGTACTTAGAAAAAACAGCTGTAAGAGAAAAACTGTAATTTAAACAAAGTGCTACATGTTCTGAATAAACAGAAATATACAATAGGATAAAAAAACCTTTCTCATCAGAACAACTAACTATGTTCTGTAAGATACATGCTGAGGTTCATTGTTGGTGTGTTGAATTACCAGCTATAAAGCTCTGAAAGATATTTTTCTTTTACACTACACATGTATAGGAGCCTACATCCTGCTCCTAACTATGCTCTTGTGTGGCTTGGGCAAGAGAACTCAGTTTTCCTGTCATCGTAAGATGCATCTGGATGATGCCTTTAGTCATATTGTTTAATTTTAGGACACAATGATCCTTATGGGTCCCTGTCAACTTGATATATTCTATGGTTCTACTTACAGATTCTGCAAGATACACACCGGGGAAAAACAAGCAAACATGGGACAAAATACCTCACAGTACTCCAGGGCATTGGTTTAAAAAAAAAATTGTCTCTGCTAACTGCTTAATGTTCATTAACTTTACAAAAAACTCCAAAGAAACCCATGCTTCACCTGGAGGTAGTTTTCAGAAAGCTTGGCAAGCAGTAAGGCCACTTCGCCAAACATAGCACCTGCTCTGGAAGAGGTAACAACGTTACCGTGCTGAGCAAAAGCTGAGGAGATCCAAATGGCCACACTGCAGAATGTTGTAATAAAAATGTACAAAGTCATTGGCAGTATCTGAGCTCTGCACTGTAATTACATCCGTTACTATAATTCTAAATCCACTTACACAGAAAGCCAACACAGTTTCGTAAGAAATTATTTGCCTTACAAAACACAGCTGTTTCATGTTTTGGCCCTATAATGTCTTTTTTATTAAATATAGACTTGTCAGTATGGCTTTAGGAGGCTAATGACATGTGATGTTGCAAATCTAGAACAAAGGTTTTCAAGACTGTTTCTGGGCTCCAAATTCAAGACCGCACCAAGATCTTTAGCAAGTGTCAGCCATCCACACTGCAGAAACGAGGCTCTGCTGGAAGTGGTGCATGCTGGTCACTCAGTCATCACACAGTTCAAATACATAATTACAGCAGTTGCCTGCATCGAGAATTTTGGTTCTTTTGTTTGAATAAAAAGGTTTTGGGTCCCACTCTCACCCCTTAGCACTTACCACTTGCAGGATACTTGAAACACTTTCCCATGAAACTTCTACAATGTTATCACCTCCATCAACCACTCCCTGGTAACCCTGTAAAAGGGAAAGTATTTTGTAAGTTTGATTTTAAAAACTACATTAAATTTCCACTACAGTAATAGTCACCTTGTGCACTTTAACACAACTTTAATTAAAAACACTGAATTTAAAAAAAACTTGATTTAACTTAAATATTATTCAAGCAGGTATCACTTCTTCTTTTAAGGGGGGCAAAATAAACCTAAAGGATCCTTCCTAAAGGATCAGTTCTATAAACAACTTCAAGATAAGGTAATACTTAAAACAGATTACACAGCTATTAAACTAGAATGGTAATGTGCTTCTTCTTTATGAATAAATATTCAAGTTCTTTTTAAAAAAACTACAAAGAACTTTGAACTGCATTATAAAATATGTTCCTTAAAAATATAACCTCAGCCTGGGGCCAACAACTTAGGAAATCTTTGTAACACATTCTACATTCCCCGCCCCCCCCACCCCCAGGCTGCTAATAAGGAAAACAAGATAAAGAGCAATAATCAAAAATTTTTCATGAATGAATAAGACATCAGGTGATACAGTCTCTCTTTTTTTTTTTTTTTTTTTTTTGGCGGTTTTGAAAAAAAAAAAAACATTTAATAAGAATAAATACATTTAGTGATGCATTTAAGAAACTCCTAATATCTTAAATGGTCTTCTAAAACCACTGCATACTGTAAGTGAGAAGAAGGGAAACTATCCAGCAAGCAGCTAAAGGGTTTTGCCTGGCTTTGCTTTATTACCTCTCTGCAAAAATACTAGCAGAATGGCAATTACACATTCCTTTCCATTAGGTGATACTGTGAACATTGATTTAAAAAGAAAAAAAAACCAAA
>WEIU01014834.1:168377-182370 GCA_013389925.1 Aegithalos caudatus
AGAAGAGAAGAGAAGAGAAGAGAAGAGAAGAGAAGAGAAGAGAAGAGAAGAGAAGAGAAGAGAAGAGAAGAGAAGAGAAGAGAAGAGAAGAGAAGAGAGAAGAATCAGTCAAGTCCTAAGTCTGTAAAACTCTAACTGACAGACACCAGAATAAAACAGGAAGTACCATTCAACTTCTTAACATTTATTTTAGTCCACGGGGAAAATCATAACATGTTAAAGAAAAAACCCAAAAAATTACTAAAGAAAAAAAACCATGACAATGCCTCAATTTTTATATTATGTGTATATATTCCCCATACCAAGGAATAATTAGTTAAAATTTTTTCTCTGTGCAGTTTTTTCAATAATAAGTCAGGAATTAAAAAAAAAAACAAAAAAAAAAAAAAAAAAAAGAAGGGAGTTCAGAAAACAGCAAAACTGACATTGTAAACCGGAGAAATTTAATTTGGCACAATTCAGAGTATATGCAGAATTTACTCAATAAGCAGTAACTTGGAAACATACTAAGCCTAAAGTGGCTTAGTATTCATATAATATATATGGTTTTCTATGTCAAACTTTATGTCCTCATTAGTATAAGAAAATAAGAATGTAAAGATAACCTGGACACAGCAAAAGTACAAGTTACTCAATTAGGCATTTTAGGATTCCAGTACAGATTCCAAGGAGAAAGCATGAAAGTTTCTGCTCAGTGAGACTTCATTGAATAATTTAGAGATAATATGACCAAGCAATGGCAAAAATCATCCAGATGGAATTAGAGATTTATGTCTCTAATTTTTGCCATCCAACAGACCTTTCCAATATTTTGTACACTCTCCAGTTAACTCTGACATGTATGTAATGTATGCACATAGAAATGAGTGAGTTGAACGGGACCTTAAAAGATCATCAACTTCCAATTCCCCAGCCACCAGCAGGGACATCTCCCACTGGACCAGGCTGCTCAATCCCCATCCAGCCCAGCCTGGAACACTGCCAGGATTGGGGCATCCACATCTTCTCTGGGAAACCTGTTCAGTGACTCACCACTCTCACAGTAAAGAATTTCCTCCATATATCTAACCTACATTTCAGCTCTTTCAGTTTGACCCCATTACTCCTTGTCCCATCACTACAGTTCCTGGTGAACTATCTCCCACTTCCCTTGTGGGCTACTACATATAGGACATATTATTTGTATGCTAATGCACACACACAATGACTTGAAGAGCTAAGCCATTATTTATACAATTTGTTCAAAATTAGAGCAAAGTGGAAAAGGAATAATGCTTAATCTACATATCAACTTTAAAAAAATTCTCCCTCAGATAAAGTGCAAAGATCCTCAGAAAGAAACATTACAGTGGCTACAACTAAGCCTGATGATGGCTAATCGCTAAATTCATTAATCACCAGGTTTACTTTTTTTTGTTTTTTTCTAAACATAGAATTCTATGTTCCTTATATCATTCAGTAGTGGAGTGAAAGCTTTCCTATAAGTATTTCCACTGACAACTACAATAACTCAAGATCCACTGGAAATAAATCCCGAAAGCACAGTGTAATGTTGTATCTTAATTCAGTTTGTAACACTGACTACAGTAAGCTGCACTGAGCTGACAAAAATATACACAATTCATGTGTGCTCAAGTCATTCACCTTCCATTTTAACTTGAGAGGAAAAAGAAAGCGCATCCAAAGAAATATTACATATAGAAAATACATGCATAAATAATATTGAAATAAAATTCCCAATTTTCCGATTAACAAATCTAAACCAGAAGAAAAGGAAAGAGAGAAAATAGTAGCTGAAGCTGTCTGTAAGACATGAAATACCTCACATCTAGGCTAAGGATGAGCTATGACCCATTCCTGCACCATGTTTCTTTGGAGTAGAAAGAATTTGTGTATTTTGGTCAGGAGACCATATCTGTGCAGACAAGTGAGAGCTGGGGATGTATTAACATTTCCTCCCACTACAAGCTAAGACAAGGGAACCTTTGGAATCATGATCTGTTTGAACTAACTCAGCTGTCTGCTAGGTATGTGTACTCTGAATAAGAACTGTCACATTGTTTTCCACACCATTAAATGAGAAAAGCTATAGAATTAAAAGCTTTCTAGAAAAGCTAATGGGAAAAAATGAACTACTAATTACAACTGAAGTATTAATGTTGATGACTTCCATTTGTTTTAGCTATGTAAACACTGATGCGGACTGGACAATGTATGTTTGAAGGTTCACCACGATTCCAATTGTATGGCTACCTAGAACCACTGGCAGATGTGATTACAGACCTTAATATGAGGGTAGGAATCTGTCCATTTACATTAAAAAAGTAAATTCTTACTTAGATCCTAAAAACAGGAGCTGGAGTACTGAGATACTAAAACTATGAGGCAAGAATGGAAAAAAATGAACTGTCAAAACTACAACAGGCAGAGTTTGTGAAGATCAGCTCCATCTTATGTTTAGTCCTTCATGTACCCAAAATCTGAATATTCAAAGAAATCTCTGTGGGTCCAGTGTGTACAGGGTACATTCACAGACACTGCAACTCCAGGAGAGCGTAGCAGGAGCAATCATGGCTTCCAGCCTGAACTCTGAAGACAAAAGCTTTTGAAAAAGAACAAGCCATCTTCTGATGTGCTACATTTGGGGCTTTAACACTTGAATTGACTTACTGAGAATTCTTAGCCATTGCTCAACAACATAACATACTATTGTCACTGAGTGCACAGACCACCACAGAAAAGCCAAATTTTCCTCACAGAAATGCATGACTGCCGTACCATTGCATTCCCAATGCTGGCCTCTTGAGAAAAAGACTCTTAATCAAGGTGAAGAATCTAAAGGCTCCATAGCTTAGTAGCAAGACCATGCATCCACTGGGAACTATATGCTTCAATCCTGGAAAAAGGGCAGGTTATTTGTATAAATATTCAAGACCTCAAGTTTCTAAAATGAGTTGCCATAAATGAGAGGCATCACTTTTTCTTTCTGTTCTCAATTAAAAAGGAGAAACAAGATAAAACAAAACTCAACCTGACTTTAATAGCTTCTGATTAGTGAAAAAAAAAAAACTAGCCCCCTAGAGCAGCCTGATACTCTACATGTACTTCCAGCTCCTACATTTTCATACCATGAGTGAAAGTAATCCATGGATATTCAAACTTTAATTCAGACTGGACTGGACTTCAGGAAAAATGAGATGATAGTCAAGAAGGGTAACTACAGACTAAAATAAAATATTATAAAATACAAAAGTGAAGCTAGCACAACTGTATAGATTTGCAATTAACAGCAAAATTTTGAAATGCACAAACTTCAGTGAATTAAGAGACACAAGGGGGAGGTTTAATTTTATAGCTATAAATTTACAGGTTTTATATAAACTATAAAAAAGATATATAACAAATTATAGCTTTTATATAAATTACCTTCTAGTTTTCATTTTCACATGAGTTTATTCTTTTTTTTTCTTTTGGGACTTGAAGTCCTAACAGGCTATGAATTCCAGTATGTAACTGTTTTTTCCTTTGGGCTTTTGTAAAACCTATTTTTAAAAGGCTAGAAAATTACTTAGATCTAATTTGTTATCAACTTTAGTTCATTTATCTTAGTAATCCCTTATGACAAGATAAAGAAAAATAGAGTTAGGAAAACAGTTACTTTTTTACTTAGAATATAGAACTAGTGCTGGCCACAGCTGTAGAAGACAGATGGTTTTGCAGTGCAAGAAAAGTTCATATGACAGACAAAGCTACAGGAGAAATAGAGCGTATGATGACTACAGCAAAGTAAGCCTGAAAAGGCTGAGACCTTTAACTCCATTTCTGGATCCAAATAAGAATTTTTTTTTTTTTCTTCTTTTGGATATTGTCACTTCAGGTTTTTCCTTCACTTCTTCAGAGCAGCTTCAATACAAATATCACTTTACCCTGACCTGTATGTTAAAATGCTCATAGGGTAGGCTTATGATACACTATTCTCTTTGCTTAGCAGACCCAAGTCACACTCAAACTGTAACTCAGATGGAATTTTAACCTTATTAAAAGCATTAAATAACTTAAACTATACCCAAAAATGCATTTCCTCTTTATATATCAAGCAAAGGCTTCTAACAGGGAACATTAGTGACAAGTCTCAGAAGAGGATTTTTACCTTCATTACACTTGTCACCTTCACCTGTTTTGCATTTCAAAGGGGTGAAATTAAACAGCTGTTTCATTTCAGTGCTTGTAACCCTGTTTCTCTGAAGTACTTGGGGGCATTGTGAAAGAAAACTGACTTCATGTTTCAATTATCACCAGTCAGAGAAGAACAAAGCTTAGCATTCAGTACTTTACGAAACACAGAACTGAATGGACTAATCTACAAGAAAAGACTTTTTTCAGAGCCCATACTTGCAGTGAAATGTCCACTTACTTCCAGACCCTAGCATTACATTGGAGGCAGGATAATATATATGGAAAACTCAAAATTCCCAACACTGACTTATTTTTTACAATCACTTTTCATTCAGACTTATCTGTGACTTCACACTGGCCAACTCTACCAAACACAGGAACATGCTAACTTAAATAGTGCTATTTTGATAAGTTCAGAAAAAACAAATATTCAAATTTCTCTCAAAATTTATCACTCTGGTGTCACTGTGATACCACTCTGGCATCATTTGGTATCACTGGGATAACAAGTATGTTTAAAAGGTGAAAAAAAAAGATGGCAATTCTTGACTTGAGCTTAATTAAAAAATAAATTCAAATCCAAGTTCTGGCCCTAAAGATGTCCAAAACTCCCTCCTTACTTCCAGAGAAGTATCTGACCCATTTCAGTGAGCCTGCAAAACAGCTGAACACTGAAGGAATTCCAGAGATTGGCCATGTAATTAGCACACACTAAGTATTCAGAGCAACTTGCTGTAGCACAGTAGTAGGAAAGAATTTTGGAGCACAGTCCTCTGCTTATTTGCATTTCAATATGCTTTGCATCTCATTAGTAAATGAGCTATAGGAACAAGAAAGGGAAAAAATGGATAAACAGCTACTTTTTAAAGATAAATTCTGTATTTGCCATGCACAGAACTAAAACTAAAGTATTTTTGGAACACTTCTATCAGTTCTAGTACTACATATTTTTGTACTAAAGTTAGACTTTACTGGGGATCTACCAAGCTTTCCCCTGTATCAATTTCTTATTATGATTTGTAATAATCTCAAACTACTAATGAGCTGTACAGGAATTACAGTGGGAACAGAATCAATATATTGACTGTATTGTTTAATCTACAAAAATTGTATAAAAGCTGAAATCATTCTTTATAAGGAAGTCTAACTGCAACAGTCTTTCAGGAAAAATAAATGGAGCATCACCTTGGCATTGACATTGAACTTGTTTTAAACATCGGGTTTTTTGTGTGTAATTGCTACAGAAATTTACAATTTTTCTGCACAGAGTTACAAATTTCAACCACAGAATTGTGACGTCAGGACAGACCAATGATGGTCAAGTTTTTGATTTTCTGTTTGTTGATTGAGTTTCTGCAGTTGTAACTTTCTCCCTATAAGCCAGGCCAAGATGGCACCAGCACCACAGCACTCTTGACCAAAACCAAGCTGTGCAATTTGTGAAATGAGGGTGAGGGTACATCCTTATCATACTCTAGGAAAACAGAGTCAAAGGACTAGGAATCTGTAGTTTAACCAGGTTTAGTAAAATATTTATGAAGTACAATAAGTGAGGCCAAACATCCAACAAGTTCACAGATATGTAGCTCACTGCGGGTGAAAACCACCTCTGGTTTTCTCTGCTTTAAAGTCTTTGGTGACACATAAAGAACTCAATATATTTAACAAATTACTTTTAAATTACACAGTTTTAGTATATACCTTCTGAAACGTAAATTTCCATAAAAATAAGAAGTACTAAACAAAATACAATGAAAAGGAATGGCACCTGCAACATTTTTTTAATTTATACTATTTACTCTCCATGGTGTTTCTACAAAAACTCAAGTTTAGTCAAAGGACAAAATACAGAATGAATGAAACAAAAACTAACCTCATAAATAAAATAGACTTTGGCATTTACATAGATTCCCATGCGTACTACTGCGCGCACAGCAGCATTCATACCTGGGAAGAAAAAGCAAAATCACACTGTTATAGTCATCCAGCATTTGTTGTATACCAAAAATATTCAGTGTCTTGAAAATAAAGGGAACATTAATTCATTCCTAAAGAAAGACAATGACCAGCATCCATTAAAACAGAAATTTGCTTAATGACAGTGCAAGCAGCCCATGAGCATGAAGGGTTCAGAATTATTCTTTGTTACAATAATTATGTGAGTGCCAGTGTGTGTGTTAATCAGAGATTAAATTGCTGCTGACTGCAAAATAGCATTGTAAAAGTTACAGCTACTGAACAACTAAGTAAATTAATTTTGCAATAATGGTTAGTTCTCAGTCTGAAATGTAAAACATTCAGCAAGTTAAAATGTAGATTCTTTAAATGAGAAATTATATTTGAACAGTTTTTCTGAGATTTAGAAAATAACACAGGTATAAATACAGCATTTTTTGGGGAGCAGAGCCAAAGCTGACCTGGACAGAGTCTCATTTAAAAAGACGAAAGTAGCAGTAAATTAACATGAATAATGCTACATTGACTCATTGACAGAAAAGACTCTGAACACCACTTTGATCCCAAAAATGCAAGCTCTGACTGGAATTCCCTGCTCACAGGCATCTGACAAATTATATTCCCGTGAAATCTTCCATTTAAGTCTCATGGTCAAACACTTAACCTCCTGAGCAACACTGGAAGTTCCACTGGTCCCTCTACACAGACCAAATGAGTTTCTGTTATAACTCATCCCTTCAGATACTGCATTACCTTGCCCATTACTTGGGAACTTTCTGAAACTCTTCAACTAATTGCTTCCATACCACTGAAGCAGACATCAGAGATCACACAAAGCATGAAGAAAGAAGTAGTTAGGTTACACTGACAGTCTTAGCACTTCAGCAAAAAATGAATGCCAGAAGGATGACAACCAAAGTACTAGACACCAATTCTTCAAATCTGGTGCATTTAATATCAGACCAATCAAACAGTAGATAAGCTTTGCTGCTTAACATGGATGTTAAGTGCTCACCTCTCTGCAGATAGAAAAAGCTGGTAACTAGAATATATAAACAACACAGCAAGTCACAAAGATCTAATCCTACAGTATCTACCTTTACTGCAAAAAATACCGAGCTGTATAAGTCAGCCTGTCAAGATAATCAAGCTGAGGTTTTCTCAGAGACTCACTACTTATGAACACACCAGAAAGACCCTGTAAGTTGCTCAATGTGAAACAAAAAAATTAGGTTTGCCAAAATTAAAAAGTTGCTTTTGCTGTTTGTGTGGATGTCACTCAAGACAAAAATTACAACTTACGTGTTTTCACGTAAGTTCTGTTTTAGGAAATTATAGCAACAATTCCCTCAGCCAGAGTTGGCCTTGTGGCATAGCCGGAAAAACTTTTCAAATGCCAAGACTGCTAAAAGCACAGCTTTAGACAAAGAACTGGATGATGCCAAAGAAAAACAGAGAATCTCATCTGACAGCCTGTAATGAAAAGAAAATTAGCAAGAAAAATCTCAGATTCAACAGAGTGAAGTTACCTCCCAGTGAAACAGTTTTCATAACAAAATTAACACCCCTCAGAGAGAAAAACCTTTAATTTTACCAAGCTGACAGTTCATCACAGCACTGCCATTTTCCACAAACAGGAACACTCAGCACAAGGTATTCCTTTCACCAAGGCCCACAGCTTGCTTCTATTAAAGCACATGTTGTGTGGGAGGCTTTTTTGTTGTTGTTGCTTGGTGTGATGTTTTTTGGCAGTTCTGTTTTGGCTTTTGGGTTTTTTTCTGGAGGGGGGTTGCTGTTGTTTGGTTTGTTTGTGCAAAGTTTGTATATAAATTCTTAATGCAGCCACATACTTTCATAGTGAATACCTGCCAGTTTCCATGTTTCTTGCATGAAAAATAGGTAAAATTCACTATTTGCCTGCTCTGTGAAAAGGCAAAAACCCAGGAAAAAAGTCCGACAGATTACAGACAAATGGAATCTTCTAAATACTATCACAGCTTTGTAAGATGTAATCTACACTTTATTGTTATTTTGTGTTGTATATTTTATCTCCTTATACAGAAAAAGGACTTGGTTGTCCATTGGCAGGCTCCTGGCCTACATTTCAGAAGGGCTGAGGACTAAAGGATGTTAGAATTTGAAATCTACAAAATACAGTTAACACATTACAGCTTTAGACTTCTACAATTTGGCTGTCTAAATTACAGTAATTCAAGAAAAAACACACAAATTTCACAAAGCCTCTGTAGGGCTGTCTAATAAAATTTCATTATTTGTGGAGTCCTACAAAAGTATTTGTGAATTAGCATAATAACCATGAAATGTTATTACTCATGCTTATTACCTTAAAAGAGATTTACCAGGTTAACTGTGGATTTAGTTCTGAATAATAAATGCAGTTTGATAAACATACAGGATTAGAATAGCAGCTTCAAAAGAAAGCCACAAGTAAAACCAGTATTTTTTTTTATTAATATAAGAATTATTTAAAATGTTTCTGAATTACCACTTGCTTTTCCGTTAAAGCCTTGGAAAGAGGGAAATATTTATTTTGTTCTTTTGGAGTCAGAAAAGATTAAAGTTGCATTAAGAATGCAACTACTTGCAGGGCTTTACATAACATCCAAATTAATTGAAAAGTTGATAATTTATTGTCCTTGATCTTTTTTATTAAATTGTCCTTAAAAGGAGCACTGGATTTTCATAACAGGATTACAAAAAAAACCTGCAGAAATCTTTAATTATTTTAGAGACTCTCTCTGCCTCCAAAAGAGTATCCCTCTCTTGTGCCTACATCCTGGTCCATGTACATATGTACCACTACAACAGAGGAGGTCTATATGAGTTTGTGTTTAAGCCAAGTTTGCCTTGCTTTAGTCAGCTAGACATGCCTTTAAATAAATAACTGTAACATAAACCATTCAAAAACAAAATCAAAACTATGTGCCTTGGAAAAGCATCAAGAAATACTTAAGTACCACCAATTTTAAAGATAAACATTGGCTTTAACACAGGCTTAATGATTTAGCACATATGTTTCAGTACTACACTGAATAAAGACTCAGACTTAAAAGACTATATAGCAGAAATCACTAAGGAAAATGTCTAAACATTACCAGACAGGAAGACTTCATTTAAATATGTAAATGGTTATGTCCATAAGAGTCTATAATCATCAAAAGAGAATCAAATACAAGAACTGATCAAATCATTGAAAACACTATTTAAATTT
Organism: Aegithalos caudatus; assembly: GCA_013389925.1. Taxonomy (NCBI): domain Eukaryota; kingdom Metazoa; phylum Chordata; class Aves; order Passeriformes; family Aegithalidae; genus Aegithalos; species Aegithalos caudatus. The sequence continues at coordinate 177,742 of WEIU01014834.1, forward strand.
GTTCCATTTTTTAAATTACATTACAGATTTTATTGCATATAATCACAGCAATTATTCTAGGTACCTGAAGAAAACATTACACTAATTTCCTGAACACTAACTGTATTAGATCAGAACATTCTACTGGATGCCATACAATGGCAGAACATCTAGATGGCAAATGTACCTCCTTTTTAAAAACTAAAATAAAAATCTTAAGAGACCAGTTTCAATCACTGAATCCACTACAGAAGCAGCTTTTCAAAAATATTAAATGCACTGAAATAGTTATACTCATCCATTAATAACCACATTCCTTAATTTTACATACAAATAGTACTAATTGTATCTATAGACATATATATGAATTTCATATACATGTCTATTTGCATGCACTATTCTTAGCTGGAGAAGTTGCCTTTTGTGGAAGGGGCTAGAATACAAAAATTCCTTGTGATGATGTTTAAATTATATAAGTAATAACAAATAAAACTCTAATTTGGATGATATAAGAAGAGTTTGGGTTGTTTTAGTTTGTGACTTTTTAAAAAAAAATTTTCTTATTTCACTGTTATTAGTTGAGAAGCTTATGGTGGAAAAAGGAATTTTGCCACCAGGACAAGATCAATACATTTACACTACTATATTAAAGATGTCCTATAATGTTAATCAGCCTATAATGCTTCAAGAGCAGAAATATGTAAATCTTTGCTTCCACAGTCATGGTCTGTGATATTCCAAAACTCTGGAATCCAAAAGGCTTCTTTAGGGTTCTTTTAAGCTGTTTTTAAACCCAGATTTGCTGAAGGAGTTGAGCTTTTTCATTTGTTCAATGCCAAGATTTCTTCTTCCAATCTACATCATCAGGACAAGAGTTGCATACCTACACTACCAAGCCTTGGGACTTTGGGAAGCCTGGGACGCTTTGAACGCAGACACACAGCTCCTTACTTCAGCAGGACGGGCTGAGGACCCAGACTTGGAATATTCCAGACCATAACATCCCTTACTTATTATGCTGTCCTCCTCAACAGCGAATCTTTGAGTTTCTCTGAAAAACAACAGGGTGCTATTCCAAGACCATGACCTTGCGTCAGTGGCCGGGCAGCGGCCCCGCCGCCACAACACATCCTTCCCCAGGAGTGCTTGGTCACCTTCCCTCAGCGGCTCCCGTGACTCTTCCTGCCATGGAGCAGTGCCTACCACGCTCCCAGAATAGGCTGTTGGGAGGCTGTGTGAACCTCAGTGACCTATGGTGGCCAAAACTGGCTGTGGCAGCCACTGGCAACCACAGAAAACTCAACCAGTGTACTTCATGACCCGAGGCAGAACGGCCAGAGAATTCCACAAAGAGAGAAGTGTGATTTATTAAACCCCATTTATTAAACCACCGTCCTGATTTGTAACCAGTACAATTTAGAAATAGTCCAGAAACTGAACCAAAGCAGAAATATTGAGAATTGATTGTCAGAACTTCTTCTGCCACTCAAGGTACTTGTGATTACAGTGGAGAGTACATTTTTAGTTCACACTTTAACAGCTGGGTAGCTGAAGTGATAGACTGTCAAGTTTAGTACTTATACATTAAGTATACTAAATAGAGATCTTTTTTTTTCCTGTGAAACAGACCAAAAAAAGTCCAGTATGACACATATACATTCTATAGTCTTTAAAATTCTACAGGTAGAAAAACAAAAAAGAAAAATGAAATTTTCAAGGAAGTAGCACCAATGCAGGAAAGTAACTGAAAACATGACCTGTAAATAGAAAGCCTTCTGTAATTTACATAATGCTACTTTTAAATTATTAGAAGTACAAATAGCAGCAAAGGGAGTAATTTCACCTTAAAATAATTTCACATACGTTTCATTCTATGCTCAGATTTACAGTCCAATCTAAATACTGGCACCTATTAAGATTTTGTGTTTAACAAGTGTTTTTTCTACTCAATTGTTTGTGAGTTTAGTTTGGAAACAGATATTTTGAAGACTTTCAGTGTCTGAGAAATCTAACACAAAACAAAACAGATGACTGGAACTTTTTTTCCAAATACTAGAATTTTTTTGACTCAGTAGCTTTGCCTCACCTACACTTTGCTTTAACAGATTATTTTCAAATGGCAGTAACAGCAGCGTATTCCCCTCTGCATGTACTTCAGGACTCCACTTCTCTCACACATTGGCACTCTGTCCTCCAAAGGGCAAATGACCTTGACAGGGCATGACTCATTCTGTCCCTTGTTTAACTCCTAACCTTCAAACTGACTTGAGGTTGCTTATTTTACACAGCTCTGCTGTTACCAAGATAGTACGGGGTTATGGTCACACACTGTGTTGTGTGATTCAGGTGAAATGATCAAGTTCTAAAATGCTGGCAGGGTTATTTCCTTGTTCTTCAAAGTTAGGATAACAATGCTGCCAATGAAGCAGCTTGGAAGGCATTCAGATTACTTTTTTTGGTCTTTGTGACAACCCCACTCCTTAGACAGCAACTTTCACAGGCTGTTACTTTGGAACCCTCCATGCTCCTGTGGCAGTCTGCCAGAGGTAAAGTCTAGATGTTACCCGTGGATTCTGCAAGTCCTTCAAATGCCTTAACTCAGAGACAAGTGCAGATTAATACTTTATAAAAAGAGATGCATCTGCTTCTGCATTATATAATCTCCAGCCACGCGGAAGCAAGTTGCAGGGCTCAGCCTCTTGCAGAGCACGGTACTGCTGCTTCGGGCAGTGCCCCGCCACACTTTTAAATTAACATGGCGATTTGGCCACCAGACCGTAAAGACAGAGATGCTCTGATTCTCAGCTCCTCCTAGAATCATTCAGCGGTGGAACCGATGTCACTGAGGGCAAACTGGATAAAACTTGAACAAGTGTAGCCCCACTGAAGGGTAAAAGAGAAGCCATTTAAACTAAACGCATCGATTTGTTTTCTCCAGAACTGCAACACTTTCCTCCTCGATGGCAACAAATCCCTTTCATCCCGATTAAGTTTCGGATAATCCTAGGTAAACCCGGGGGCTCCCCGTTATTCCTGCGGGCAGGGGGAGGGAGGATGCTTCTCCCAGCCCAGATGACGCAAAGAGGCGGAATCTGCAGCGACTCGCAGCGGATCACGTACACACCGGCGGAGGGAGGGAGAGTGGAGACGCCGGTCCATGCAAGCTACCACCGCATGGACCCGCCGGGAAACCCGGGCAACAGGAGAGGGGAGGCTGCTCCGGCCGCGGGCTGGTCCCGGCACCTCCCCGGGTAAAATCTGGGGACAGACTGGCCCCTGAACCACCGAGCACAGAAAGGAAGGAAGGAGAGGTTCCCACCCTGCATTCCCTTCACAAACGCGAATGAATGCCGCTTCTTTAAATGAAAGTACTCTTCAGATACTCCTCGGTGAAAAAAAGTTTAAAAATCGTAAATTAAGAGAAGGTGCTAAAAGTAATAATCATTGAACAACTCTCCTCGTATAAGCAGAGCATGAGTCCTCTCGAACTGCACGGAGCATTGCACGTTTGAAATCTTAATTAACTCAAACTTGAGACTATTACCATAGAATCACAGAATATGCCGAGTTGGAAAGGACCCATCATGATGTTCTGGCAGAAAAGGAGAAAGGAAAGTGTAGAAAAAACCGGATTCTTGACCAGGTATATTGTGAACAAGCTCCTTTTCTTCCCATCCCTCTTAATGTCTGTGGTCTTTTGTTCGCCCTGTCCTGTAGTAGCTACGACTTCCCTTACACTGAAGAGATTTAAGAAGGCGAGACACGTTTCTAACATACTCCTACAGGGGGAGAGTAAACCACCATCTGAGCGTTCTAAACCACGGGTAGGAACATAAACGTGTTGCTGGTGCCAAAACGAAGTGAAAAGCAGATGAGGCGAGGGCTGGCAGAGCCCCAGCAGCGCAGCCAAGCCTCCCGCCCGCCGTGCAGGGCGGCACGACCTCCTCCTCCCCCGCTCGCATCAGCCATCCCTCCTCACCCTCCTCTCCCCACCATCTCTCGAGGGAACGAGACATCTTGGTAGTAAAAGTTACCGCAGCGTTTCTACCCTCCCCCTTGGCCAGCCTGGGGCAGAGGAAACGTGGCGAGGAAGGGAGAGGGGAAGAAGGGTGAAGGGATGTTAGAAGCTCAAGCGCCCAGGCCGTGCAAAAAAATGATTTATCTTTTAAATGCGCTTAGTAGGAAAGCCGGGTCGAAGGCCAGCACGGAAAGAGGAACCCGAGCACCACTGCAATCCCCTGTGAACCGCTCCCAGAGCCCTCTCTCCACTCCCTCCATGTGCCGCACCGTGGTTTCCCGACACCAGCCCTGAAGCAACCCACGCTGTTCCCCCGGCCTCCCGCATGGGCGCCCTGCCAGCCGGGGCGGCTCTTCCTTCCTGCCCCATACACAGCCCTCGAGGGGGCTCCTCGCCCTCTCCTGCTGCTGCCCAGCTCCCCACCGTGCCCGCAGCTCCTTCCCTTCGTCCTCCCCGTGCTCCCGGAGTAAACGGCGTGAGCCGCTACCTTGGGCATCGCCGCCGCTGGTCAGCACCGCGATGGCCTTCCCGGCGCCCGAGAGGTTCTCGAAGAACTTGGGCTGGTGATCCATGGCGCTGCGGGAGCGGCACCGGCGGGCGAGGCGGAGCGCGGTCGCTGAGGGAGCCCCTGG